>JACXGI010016281.1:6088-16232 GCA_016801175.1 Esox masquinongy | reverse complement strand
TGCTCCTCCACGTCCCCAGGACCAAGCTCTGATCCCTGGGGGATCGGGCATTTAGCTCGACCGCTCCTTGCCTCTGGAATGCCCACCACGACCCTGGGCTCATTTAAAACCGGCCAAAAAGACATTTTTAAATAGGAAGGCTTTTTGTAGATAACCATGCTTTTCTTGTCTTTTTTTAAAAATGTGTTTTATTTAGAGAACTTTGAGATTATTCTAAATAATGAAAAGCACACTACAAATGCAATAAATTATTATTATTATAGTACTAGCGATTGCTCTACTAGGAGCTAGTACTACTATATCCTGCTTATTTCACTGGAAAGGTAACCACAACAAATAATAGAATGATACAGTGCTGTGTAAAAGTCGTAGGCCCTCAGAGACAATTGTTGAATGCCAGTTACGCAGTAAATCTGTAAAAAACAAATCATAAAAAAACACTATAACTTTGAAATAATCACAAAGATATATGAATACAATGACAAAAACTCAAACTCTGTTCTTGAAACATGTCAGTAATTTATGTAGCTTCACATGAAATGCAAAACTGATGCAATTTGCCTTAGTAGACAGTACAGTAATCCTATAGTAATTATTACAAACTTTTTGCAGGATTTGTCATGACTATTGTCTCTGGCTGCTTCATGTTCTTTACCCTGTCCAAATGACCCCATATAGCGTCAATTTTGTTGCAGTCAGGCTTTCAGATGGCCAATCTAACACCATGACTATTCTATCTGCAGAGTTCTGCACCAAGCAGGTGTTTGGTGTATGTTCAGGGTCATCGTCGTGAAAGATAAAATTTTTGCCAATCAGACAAACATGGTAATTTCGGTTGAACCACATTTTTGCCAATCAGACTAACATGGCAATAACATGGCAACTCGGTTGAACCATGTACTTTGGTACAGAATGAACAAGCACTTCGCTGGATTTACTTCTGTCCCTCAAGGAAGTGACCTTTACGTACTGTTCAGCAGATCCAGAGAGTTTTTTTGGTTCCTCTACTGCGTTTTCCGCCTTCACCTTGCCAAGTTTCTTTAAAATGGAATACATTTATTCAAGCCATTTAACAAAATATTAATAAACTTTTTGGCAACAACACATTCTTGTTACAATTTTTTTTTAATGTTTATTCATATTTATTCCAATATTATATAGTATTATATATAATCCTTTTCCGTGAACTCACAAGATATGCACCAGAAAGACAGGCAGAGACAGGGTGCGGTGCTGAAAATTAACGACCAGACATTGTGTTGGGTTTGTGTGTTAGGTTGGTGTCAGGGCGGGATACCGTCAGTGTTGCATTGATTAGACAGTTGCTGCGAGCTAGCAGTGCCTGACACTTGTGAGACCTGTTCCTGTCAGATTGCTGTGGAACACATGAAAATGGCATGTAGTTTAAGAAATGTTTTACCAGCTACTCATAAGTGGTCGGCAAGCCTGCAACTGAACCCCTGCTTTAAAGGAATTTCACTCATCAACTATTTACTCAGATGGGAGAGTGTACAAACGCAGACAAATACGAGACAACACTTACTCAAAAGACCACACACTACCGCCTTGAACTGCAGGCAAACAGACCTTGTTCACACCCCACTGATACTGTAGAAAGTTGTTGTCGACAGCACAGCAGAGTAAATCGCTCTGGGGCGGATGAATACAGTGGTACAGCCATGAGATGACCTCTGTATTGAGGCAGTTGTGTATGTGCGGCACACAGAGACATTAAGCGTTATGTCCTAGATCTGTTGGGGTGCATGAATGAGATGGAGTAACAAGCGGAGGAGCTGCCAACACAGAAGGGCTGAAGACTGAATGCATCAGTACCAGACCCACACTTCCGAGGGGGGCGGCTTTCAAACATCATCTCCCCGGATTTTGCCTATCGACAGGACTAAAATGTAATAGAAATATAATTACTCTGAATAATAATTACAAACGGACGGGGGCCTGTATTTCTATTCATTATACAAAAACGATTTTCCTCGACGTCCGGGTGGTTAACCTTCCAAATAAAATAAATAATAGGCCCCAGGTGTCCGGGTGGTGTTCACTGAAAACCCTGGCGGCCGAGGCCGACTACGCGCGTGTGTGCTACCGCATATGTAGATGGTTCAGACCCAGATGCTTTTCGGATGGAAAGCCAGCAGCAGTGAACGGCAATGACAACGAAAAAAACAACAAGCAAAGGGATTCCAGGAAGCCTTGAACAAAGGCCCTGTTTTCAACACAACCAAAAACATTCATCGAAGGCTAAACAGACCGCTGAGCCAAAAGAAGTTAGCCTTGCGTTCCCTGCAAGAACAGCCCCAACAAAGACACAACACCCGCCGCAGAACTGCTGACAGTAAACATGTCCCTCATGCACCTGCTTAGCATAAGATTATTGAGACTTGCGCAAGGTGACGACGGCCAACGGAATCACTGTGACACGTTTTCCACATCATCGCACTGTTACAGAAAACAAGCTGCTTGCGAAGACATACAATTTCTATACTTCCAGATAGCTCAAGCAGCAGGGAGTCATTCACACTTCCCCTCAATCCTGACCAGTCTGCCAGTCCCTGCTGATAAGAAGCAACCCCCTAGCATGACGCGGCCACCCCCATGCTTCACTGTGGAGACAATTTAAGCCAGACGATGAGCGGCACCTTGTTTTTGCCAGAAGCGGCGCTTCTTGAATGTCATATGCTTTCTACTCAGGAGTGATATTGGTCTGACCACTCTATCATAAAGGCCCGATTGACGGAGGGCTGCAGAGATGGTTGTCCTTCTGGCAGGTTCTCCAATCCCTGCAGAGAAACTCTGAACCACTGTTAGTGGCCAGTGGGTTCCTCTTCTTCTTGCCCGGTTGCTTACTCTGGCCGAACGACCAGCTCTAGGAAGAGTCTTGCGGTTCCAAATTTCAAGACTGAGCCCACTGTGCTCAGTGCTGGGAACTTTAACTGTTTTAGCAATGCTTTGGAACCTTTCCCACATCTATACATCAACACAATTCTCCACACAATTCGACACAAGAAAGTTCCTTGGGCTTCATGGCTTGTTGTGTTCCTTTCTAAATCACACCCAACTGAATTTGCCACAGAGGGACACCAGTCAACTTCTAGTGACATCTCAAGGATGACCAAAAGACACAAGATGCATCTGAGCTCAATCTGGAACATCATGGGAAACGGTACTTATGTACAGGAGTTATTTCACTCTCATTTTCAATAAATTGGCACAAACCTCCAAAACGTGTTATCGTATTGTGTGTAATCTGATTCCCAAAAAATATATACCTACTTAATAAAAAATACATCTTCAACACGAATTGTGGTGAAAGTGAAGGGGTCTGAATACTTTTGGAAGGCATTCCATATAGACAGAAAACACATTTATAACCATTCCTTTTTCGACATGCTATGGAGAAAGAGAAAGCAAGAGAAAGATGCCCAATCCCACTCAAACAAACCTATGTACCCTACAAACCCAATGCACCCCATAAACTTGTGGAGATCTGAGGGAATTTGACGTGTGAGCAATCTGACAGCCTAGGTGCAAGACTGCCCATATGCCAAGTCCATAGGGTGTAGGGGTCAATTTGGGACTGGGCCAGAGAAAGACAGAACTGAATAAAACAACCTACCCCGTCTAGTAGTGTGTTGCATAAGTGAACACGGAGATCTTTCCGGAAAGGAAATTCTAGGTTGGCTATGTGGAACACTGAGTTGTCTCTGTCGATCATGAACACCTCGTTCTTCCCATTGATCAGCATCATGTACCTTGAAAACACATAAAACAAATCATATTAGAAAAAGGTAACAGCCGTTTACCAGCATCATATATCAGGATCTCACATTGCCTAAAATGTACCTTGCCTTTTCACCCTGGCATACAGTAGCACCACCAAACATAATCCCATTCAAAATGAGGTTCAAGTGTACAGCAGGTTGTTTGGGGGGGATGGAACTGCTCTCGGTTTAAAAAGGCTGCAATCAGATGTCCCTCTTATTTTGTTTTCTTAACCAATTATTTGTTTGCAGGTTGGGATTTTTCACCCGGAAGAGAGATTTCAGATGGATAATCATTTGACCAGAGTGCATATTTAATTTCAATTCTCTTCAACCCCTACTTACAGAAACAAGTTCATCATGATCTATTCTCAAGACAACGTAGGGTGCATGTGTTTGTTGGTCATTTCAATCAGCTATGTAGTACCGAGGCAAAAACTAAAACGTGCCCTGACCCTTTAGGTCCCCACAAACAGGAATGAGAATCACTAGCTCGCACGTGCACACACACACTTTCTAACCAACTCTCTCCTCTATTGACATAACTGGATGACAAAGAAAGTCACAGGCTCTGCTATCTTATGATGTTATTTACGTTCTAAAGCCGCTCTACTTCAATCCAAATGTGCCAGTCTCCAGTTAGAGGAGGCCCTATCTTCAAATAGCATGATGTGCTGCTATGTTCGCTGGCAGCGGCAAGGTGGGCAAGTTGTTTCACTGATGAGGTCTTAGCACTAATCCAGAATTAGTTCTCTGGCTTTTTCAGGTGAGATAGAAGCCTTAGTTTGCATAAAGAAATAGGCAGCATTTTCCTTGTTCTAAAGAGGACCACATAAGCCAGCAGTAGAGAGACAGTCCAGTTTAATCGTGATATCATGGACTCATTAAAGTTTCTGCTCTGAGAAACTTTGAGAGCTTGACTGCATGTACCGTACAAAACCGGAGGCAAGTCAATAAAATGTACACTCCGCAAAGACGAGAAAACTTGTTTGGATACTAGAATTTCAACGGTACCGACAAGACATTTGTCACAAGGCGCATCAAAATCTACCACAAGCAGATGTTAGCGCACATCAATGCACTTCCCTCTTCCCCTCAAGGAAGTGACCTTTAAGCACTGTTCATCAGCTTCATGAGTATTATATTTCATACAAAATCAATTACCTTTTGCAGAACACAAGACATTCCTGTTAATTCTTCTTCAGACAGACATTCACCACTGGGCAGCAAACACTTCTATGCTGTTGGTATTCTGTGCGTTAGATCTCAATCTGCATTTGGATTTTCTATGATAGGACCCACACAATGTAAAGTTCTGAGTCCATGTCAATGTGTCAATTAGACTAAAATAAATACTGTTTAGGTCTGACAGAAAACTGCACAATTTCATTTGTGAGAATGTTTCTGTAAATTAATTGCCAAATAGTGTTAGGTCTGGATTTTTAAGCCAATAATGACTAACCAAGGGAGGGATAATGTCAATGATTAGATGGTAGAGCAGGGACCATGCAGTGTATGGTCCTCGAGAGAATTTCTTATGACAGTTGGGTGGAACACAAAAAATTGCACGTAATTTCAGAACTGTTTGGCAAGCTATTCATAAGTGGGCTGCAAGCTATTGCTAGATTGCGATCGACCAGTGGGAGACCCCTGTGTACACATTTCCCCGCAACAACCTTCTTTTTAATATCCTTGGCCTCCACTCTGCCACAACGTGACATAACGTCATGACAGGGTCAGTTACAGGTGCACGCATAAAAAAGTGCATGGAAGGGAGGGCACATTTAACATACAAAATATTTTTGCCATTTTACAAATGTTTGATTTCAGTAACCTGATGTTTCAGTCAGAGAAACAGCAAGAAGCAACAAATACGTTAATGACTACACAATTTAGCATCTTCATTACACCTGATAGCACAATTCACACTGCAATACAGCCTCTGCCTGTTTCTGCAGCTAAAAGGAAAGAGAGACTAGCTGCCCCAGTCACACAGGAAGAGCTGAATTCAGCACCCACTTAATTATTATAATTTTTTTTTTTAAATGACGCAGTTTTCTACAACACAGTCTGAAACACCTGCCCAGCTTAGCTGATCCTGTCAGACCCGTCAGGTCACACAGGCTTCAGGCAGACATTTTGAATTCTAATTAGAATATCGTCGGGCAATAGAGGCGTGAAAGACAGGATACTGCAGAAGTTGGTCTTTTTTTCCTTTTTCAATAAGCTGCTGGGAAAATAGGACCCGAGCTCTTCAGCTCCATTAACATGGACAGGGGTGTTGGTGACCGACAGGACTGTCAGAGCACAGTGGCGATGCTGACAGTTAGGTAGCCAACAACCTGCCAACGTTGTCACACCTCCCCCGTCATTACCACAATGATCCCTCCTTCACCCCGACCAGGCAGAGAGAGACAAAGTAGAGGACACAGAGCCTTCTTTTACTTTCCAACCTGTGGGCCTCCACTCCAACTCTCAGGCACTCACTGTCACGGGGCGAAAACGGGTGGACAGTGGGTCGCTTAACCACAGACTCCGACGCAGACTTCTACTTGGTGGTGGTGACAGATTACAAGTTCAACATGAAGTGGACTTGGGATGGAAGCGTTTGGGGTGGGGAAGCGTCCATGGTTAAGGCAATACGGCAGAACAACTCTTGGTGCTGCCTATGTAGATGGCAAAATGTATAGGGTTGCAGGACATATGCGATGGGATTCCAAATAAATTCTGTGCCCTATGGCGAAATAAGTAGAATTGAATTGCAAAAGTAGAATTGCATTGCAAATCTGAAATAAAATAAGAATTCCAGTATTCTCTCCATAGTCAAAAGGGGGGCCACAAACCATGTGTGTTCGAAATAGGGAAACGGCTTCATGCGCCAATAAATGATCATGCCCTCAAAAGAAAGAACTAAGTGCAAAAAAAAAGCTGTCAGGGAAACTGCTCCACTGGCTGGGTAATTTATTAAACAAGAATCATGTCAACAGAAACACAGTTTGGAGTAAGAGAGGAAAACCTTGTGGGGAAAAAAAAACAGCTCAGCAATTTGTAATTACAACGCAAGAGTTGATTATTCCAATGATATGCATCCAGGAGGGTTAACAGCCACGGATTTCTCTCCGTCAACAAATGCCGAGTACAGGATGTTTTAATGAGGGATTCTGAGTCAGTTACGGTCTTATTCCTGAAGGTTAAGTATTCTAATCAACATATCCTAAAAGAGCGGGCAAATGAGCTCGCCCCCATTACACCCCTCTGTCACATTAGCGCAACCAAGTATGCTAATTGCGCAAAAGGTTATTGGACGAACGGCTAAATTAAGACAAAGGCAAACCAAGCAGCGCACCAGGCCAGTGACACAGATGTACGGCTCCCCGGGGGGGAGGGGAGTCGGGAGGCATGGCGACAAGGGACGGCAGATCGCTGTGTCGTTCCCCACGACCAACTTTGTGGCACTTTCCACGGCACGAGCAGCTGCAAGAACTGCTGGTGGGAAAAAGGCGTAATCATCTATCGATTAGTCCTTGCTAATCTGCCATCTATACCAGCTGGTTCAGTGAGCTGTTGACATCCAGTTCTCTGAAAAGTGTGGAATACAATTTACGTGTCCTGAATGGCAAAGTATTCCCTAAAGAGTGCAATACTTCTGACCAGAGCCCTATGGGTGGTAGGGCACTAAATTTGGGTAAAAGGGCATATTTAGGATACAGACCAGCTTTCTTCTCATCCTCCGCTCTCTCCTAATCCTCTGCTTTCTTCTCATCTCTTTTGGACAATTCACTTAGACTCTAATTAAATTTCATGCAGTTACTCATCGGCTATAATTCCATGCCATCAAATCTGAAAGAGTCACTAACAAAAGAAAAGCTGCAGGCCGGATCTGAAGAGCGATGCTCCGTCGAGCAGTGCCCATCTATGATTACCACAGGGCCCTCAGCCTTGAGTAAAGGGTAGGCTATAGTCCTTATACAAACACAAACCCAACAAAAGAAACAAACAAAGCGCCTCTGGCTTAATGGTGGGCTTTTAAAACACAGCTGGGGGGGGCAGACATATATTATTATGACACCGCGACGGTTCCAAAAGGACCGGGCCCTGACAAGCGGAGCTTTAACGGTCCTCCAGACTTCTCCTCCAATGGATGGGATCGATACTGGACGGTGAGAATGACCCTGTTCTCTAGGGCTGTATTCCAAATGGTAACCTATCACCCTGAACAGTGCACTACTGACGACCAGGGGCCCATTCAGCCCCGAAAAACACATGCCATTTGGGTCACCGCCGACCTCTGCTACTCTCCAATACCACTGATTACAGGAGACGATGGGAGAAGGGACAGCTGCTGTTATTAGGCCGGACATAGTGAAAGGGACGGACCACGAGACCTTCAAAAAGAGAGGGATTGTCAGGAAACTGGAAGGAGTCGGGAGGAGTTGGTAAAGGGAAAGAAAGGGTGGAAATTGAAAAAGGTCTCCAAGCTCACAATGGGCGTATTAAAAGCGCTCAAGAGAACTTGTAGACAACTTCAGATGTAAGAAAGATGAACTGGAATAGACTCATTAGTTCAGTACTGCCCTGACTGGCTTTGAATTCAATGGCATTAAAAAAAAAAAAAAAACGTTTTCTGAGAAAATTCGTACTCTGCAAAAAACAAACTATAAGCAGATCTGCAAACAAATTTACACATAAGAACACAGCATTGGCAACGTCAAAACGCATTGAATTGGAAATTGGCTCTAGGAAGCCTACAAATTCTCTCGGCTCCATGGCAGCTTAACTCCCAAAGGGCCCATCTACATCAGCCAAGGATAAGCCACACCGCCCCGACCGGAGACATAATAATGAGGCTGCGCGCCTGGTGGCAAGTGATCGGGTGATCGGACAATGCAGGACCTCAACTACTACAAATCAAAATGTCCATTCATTCATGTTAGCAGAAATCGATGGGAACCCGGCGTTCTCAACCCCTGTGTTCCGGTGGAGGCAGTTTGTGTAAGGCCCTGATTTCCCCTCACCTACCCACCCTGTCAGCCAGCGGCTTTGGTCCTAACGATGCACAGAGTTCATTGTGTTGGCGTCCGAAGGGCTGAGTGCCACCCCCGCCCCCACCCCCGCGGGACCTTCGGATCAGATCGAGCAGCTTTGCGCATCATTAGCGGGAAGCTGGCAAAGCCGGGCAGGGCTGCCACTCAAACAACCCTGCCTAGTGATGTGGGAGAGAGTCGGCCTGCATCTGCTGCTGGACACCGGTGAGAGAGCAACAAGCGCAGTCACGATCCAGTGACAAGTTCAATACAACACTAGAAGTTCTCCATTAAAGGGAGCCCCCCCCCCCAATAAACACACAGCGGTGCTGAGAAACACACGATGACATTTACATTCCGTGAAATCGCATTTCACGCATTGTGCCGCCACCTCAAAGAGCGTAAACGTGAGATTTACAACCTGATACAACAAAAATCCAATTTTTAATATAAGCACTCACGTATTGATCTCGCTTAGGGCCGTGCGGACTGACTTGTGCGCAATTAAACTGTCCACAGAAAATCATCTGACAGATGGTAAGGGAAAGACAGTGAGAGGCACAGCAAAGTAACTGCCAGCATCTATGTGTCCTTTAATTGCCAGGACACACAATCTAAAACCCTAACACTTCTTATGCCAGCAGACCTATTGATTTCTCATCTTGTTAAAATTACTGCAACTGGGCTACCAACAGGACAAGGCCAAGACCGGGAGTGAGGAGAAGAGAAGCGTTAATCTCTTGCCCACTGCCTGTTGGTCTGAGATAATTGTGTCTAGGGGCCCAGCCAGGTGGGCCCATTGATTTGAGTGTTGCCTTTCCTCCTGAATCCTGCAGCTCCTCTACCACCTTTGGGTCAGGACATGGATCAATTCATCCTGACAACCAGAAGAGCCATCCACCACCAACACCTCAGCATCACAAATCACACCATATATACCTTCCCCGTGCACTACTTTTTGACCAGGTACAATTGGACTCCGGTCCAAATTAGTGAGCTATATAAGGGAATAGGGTGCCATTTGGGACATGCAAGTGCTCTGACCCCCTCATAACTATCTAAACCCTTTGGCTGTCTGTCACTCCAGCTCACCTCAGCCACCTTCCTGATTAGGTGCTAGCGCTCTCTCCCTCTCTGTCTCCCTGTTTTCCTCTCTCTCCCCCTCTCTCCCTCTCTGTCTCCCTGTTTTCCTCTCTCTCCCCCTCTCTCCCTCTCTGTCTCCCTGTTTTCCTCTCTCTCCCCCTCTCTCCCTCTCTGTCTCCCTGTTTTCCTCTCTCTCCCCCTCTCTCCCTCTCTGTCTCCCTGTTTTCCTCTCTCTCCCCCTCTCTCCCTCTCTGTCTC
>JACXGI010016279.1:0-16133 GCA_016801175.1 Esox masquinongy | reverse complement strand
AGCCCCAACTAAGTATTGAGTGCTGTACATGCTCATACTTTTCATGTTCATACTTTTCAGTTGGCCAACATTTCTAAAAATCCTTTTTTTGTATTGGTCTTAAGTAATATTCTAATTTTCTGAGATACTGAATTTGGGATTTTCATTAGTTGTCAGTTTTAATCATCACAATTAAATGAAATAAACATTTGAAATATATGAGTCTGTGTGTAATGAATGAATATAATATCCAAGTTTCACTTTTTGAATGGAATTACTGAAATAAATCAACTTTTTGATGATATTCTAATTATATGACCAGCACCTGTATATACAGATGTGATTGAGAGATAAATCACATATTTACTCAGCTACACTGTAAATGTCTCACAAGCCATGTTGCAGAAATACACAAATAACAATATGGAAAGAGTAGCTATTTATTTGGCTAATGTCACCCATTTCTCTATGCTAGAAATCACGTGTCGCCTGAAGCCTCTGCTTTCCACCAAACCATGTTCTGATCAATTTTCAAAAGAACATCACTCAGAGATTTTAAATATTTTTTGTCATATCCCACAGCTATGAGAAAAGAAACCCTGGCCTTTCAAACGTACGCTCCTGAAGACAAGATAAAAATATAATAATTTTCTATATCTTTTGATAAAAATGCAGCAGATATGTCTGTTTGCTCCTCCTTGTCTGGGCTAAAGGTTTTTCTCTTTAAAATAAATGTTTTATCTTTTCCCAACATTGCAAATAAATAGACCTTTTATCCCTGGAGAAGATCACTGAATCTCTGTGATGGAGGCTCACTGATGAATGCACCAGAAATGTTTAGGAATTGCAGACTCTAAAGTAAGAGAACTGTTGCATGCATACATACATGTTTACAAATACAAATGGCATATCCTTGGACGTCAATGACAGCCAGAGATATTGAATTTATTTTTATGCGGCCTTATTTTAATTTTTGCTGGGCTTTATGGTGATGCCCTAAACATAGATATACTTAAACAATTTTGTTTAGTTACAATTAAAATAGGTTGTCGCATTTTGCAAGTCAATGATTTGGTCAACTAAGTTAGACTACTGGAGAGTTGAGTTAAATTATTTGGGCAGGGAGTGAATGAGTACATATTATAATGATAGAGATGTTCAATCTAGCTATAGCTCCGTTCAAGCAGTACAGCTGTTAGTGTTCTCCAATAAAGGTCTAGCTAATCTACTACTCTCGTCTTACCATAACGTTGAGAGAACAAAAAAATAGGATTTATTTGCGGCTGCATGTTTATAATTACAATATGATATTGATATCAAGTTAAAAAATGAAGCAGCTGTCTATGCAGACTTTCAATACGATCTACAATCATAACAGAGGGAACATTATTCTAATTTTGTGACTCATTGTAAACATTTGAGAAGCGTCTTTAAATAACGAATGAGTCCTACAGATGTCATGCGCGGTGCCTAATGAAGAATTAAATATCCCATGAAAAACAAAAGGATCCCTTAGACATGGTCGTCTATCAGGAAACCAGCAGCACTCATCATTGCTAATGGAGCTGTAACAGGATTACATACTCTGTGACTTCTCTGAAGGTCACTTAGAAGTACTGTTGCAAGACATGAGGGAGGATGTGATGCTTTTTGCAGCGAAGACACAATGGCACAGTGTAGTAATGTGCAATTATAAGAAGGAAATCATCCTAGATGGATTCTAAATGTCCCAAACTGAATGGGAAAACTACTGTTTACAGTTTAAATAAATTCTTATTTGAGTTTAATCTCATAAACTGGGGTGTTGTTGACGGCAGCCATAGCAATTCTGAACATGTATTATGAGCAAACTCTAACTTACTCTATGGGGAACCTTTTGTGCTTCATTTCATCATGGTGTACAGATTCGCATAGTCTACACTTTCCTCTGGGTCATCATAGGAGTGACAGCATTTTTAAATTACTTCTTGGAAAGAGTACAGTGCAATTTCCATATGGAGAAGGTATTCATTTGTCTATAATAAGATGCTATTTCTCTTCATACTATTTTTTTTTATTACTTTTCTTTAAAGCAGATTCACAATATGGGCACATGCCAAAGCCCAATACAGACACATCCCATTAATGCAACATTGTTCATGTTGGCAATCTTCTTTTATGGGAGGACAAACTGAGTAAAACACTGTGCCAAACTGACCACAGCCTTCCAAACAGTACCAAACAATAAATACAAATGCACGAAGGGTTATTTTACCCAGGAAACCCATTTTTTTCATTAGTACCTTGATAATAAAATCATAAGTGTACATTTAAGCAGTACATTTTTCCAGATATACCTCTTTCAGTACAGAGAATGTAACAGGGTGATACGTACTGTACAATATACATGTTTACAGAACACTACACACATATACAGTATGTATGGTGTTTTTGTTGAAATAAACAGTGTTTGACTTACTGTTTCTCCACCTTCAACAAAAGTAGCTTTCAAAATACTGTTTTCTTCAACTAAAAATTATCTCATTATTAATATTGATTGATCAGTCTGTTCATCTTGGTGGGTCACAGGTTTCTAAAATCTCAAAATCTTGTTATAGGCTAAAAAAGTTTGGGAACCTCTGTTCTATACAAATCCTGTTTTTTCTGTCGCTGCTCTCTGATGCATGACTTCATAAGACTAGAATGCTTTCCCTCTGTCTCTATAACTCTCTATATCACATGAGAGACAGAAGCTGTCAGGGTGGTGAAGGCTGGGAAGGAAATATCATGTTAACTTTCAATGTATGCATTCCAAATGGCATCCTATTCCCTATGAAGTGCACTTTATATCTATGGGCCCTCAAGAAAAATGTCACAGCATGAATGGAATTGGGTGCTAGGGCATAGGATGCAGTTGATGGATAGGTCATCACTGTCAGAACGAATAGGGTTGAAGTTATCAGTGGCCACAGATCTGTGTGTGATGGACATGCAGTGGATTAGGAGAAGAAAAAGGCCAGGCTAGAAGTTATGATTTTATCATTTTCTGAAGACAGATGAGATGGAGCTATATAGGTATATTGTTTTTATGCCATTCAAGCTGGAGCTAGTACACAGATGACAATGAGCCCTGGTCAAATATACTATAGGTAAGGGGGAGGGTGCATTTGGGATACAGGCAAAATGGATTTCCCTCATCAGGATCCAAACTAAATACAGAATGGACATTCGAATTATATTGACGTAAAAGTCATATCTCCAACTTTGTTATCCAGAATGACTTATAGAAACTTTTCAATCATTGCCCAAACACTCATACCACCATACTAGATCCGTTATGCCGGATAGAATACTCTGTAGTGAACCATTTGGCACATTATTGCAAGTAGGGCTATTCTATTAGACAACTCCCTCATCAGCTTCAGGTTGATCCTCTTATCTTCTATATTTTAAAGATGAACTTATTATAGCCCCAGCCTCATCTATCTTCCACAGAGACTATGGACTGGTGGATAAAGTAACTTGCTTTCCTTTCTGGAGCAATTACTTACAATATGTGGAATTGAAGGAGATGTATCATGCACAGAAAATCTATAGACTTTGATAAAATCTTGGAAGCTCTAAAAAATCTCTCAATGATTCAATTTTAGTTGGGGACAAAAATGCACTAGGAATTCAAAGAAGTCTCATCTCACCATCCTACAATCTTCTGAGACATCTTAAAAGAAGAAATAGATACAGTACATCCATCTCTCCCTATCCTGAAACACCATAATACAACCCTGCTGATTGTTTGTAAGCAGCACATAGTATCACACCAATCTGCCCATTCAATTCATCATTCATGTTTTATGCAATGGTCTGGATGTCTCACATCAAGACATAGACGTCAACAACTGGAGTTTGCTAAAAGTAACTGGATTTCAGTTCTATGTTATTTGGTCTTGTCATGACGAGAGAGTAAAGACTTTTTTCTGACAAGACGTCCAAATAGCATGTTGGCGTTGAGGTGACATCTAAATGCAGTTTTGGAGACTTGATTTAATCAACTTCTGTAATTCTCCAATTGTGATCCTTTGTGAAAATGTTCCCTCTCAAACCATCCTCCTTACTGTCTGTTAAGGCAAAATATACTTGGGTCCTCTTCCAGATAGGTTAATAACAACTTAAGTATATATAAACTACTCATTATTTCCATAATAATGGCAAGCAGTTTTTATTTTATTGCCATTGCCTAATTTATGAAGGTCAACAACCTTTGTCTCATTTAATTAGTGTTCTCTGACTTTCCCCATGTTCATAAATGATTTAGAGAGTTTGGCATTTGTCAAGTCATATTGATAACCCAGTGAGACAGGCTGTCATAGATGAACACTTAAGAGTTCCTAATTAGATGAACTTGAAAGAAATCAGATTTTGTCACTTTTTTGCATTTCCAAAGGACCCAATAATTCTGAACCACACTGGATATGTCTTTTGGGGTTATTTTTGTACAAAGAAGACAAAAACATGACAACTGACATTTTGGTTAGTGATATTCTCTTTTGAGAACTGTTTCGGTAATGCTTTCCTGTTTTCAGCCGAATAAACCATTTGCTTTGGTACATATCCAATCCTGCGACTGGCTCCGTCCTCTACACACACCAGTGCAACACACACGTGGGGATCTTTGGCCAGACCCCTGACCTAGAAGATGTATAAACTTGCTGACTTTTATGTTTTATGTAACTCTCCATCAAACAAGAGCTTTTGTGAGTTGGTGCTAGTTGCTTCCTGACAAATGTTTCTGATTCTGTTTATATGACCCGAAAGGAGTCGAAAGGACTTCAGAACCAGACTTCCTAGGTCACTGCTCATTGCACTTCCAATACACATTGATCAAGACAATCTTTAGACCTCAGAAAGCATCTATCAGAAAGGTGTCCGACAAATCCTCAGAAGATGACTATTGACAATTTAATTTTTTAACCATTTGCATTACAAATATATTTATCTCAGAAGCAAATCTGGCAACAATTTTGGTTCATCTAAATAAAACTATTGTATTTTTTATTAGTTTAAAAACTATATGATAAGACCATAAGGGGATGGATGCTAATTTTTCAGCTGATTGTGCAGCTGATCTGGATTCTGCTTAAAGACCCTGGACACAGACCACCTGTATTTATTGACCCTCTGGTCAAATTGCAAAAAACATTGATATGCCCCAAAAAGAAAATGTACTCTAATAGGTTTCTTCCTAGGTTGCAACCCTGTTAGGGAGGTTTTCCTGTGCATCAATTCTTGAACCTTGCTCTTTGGGGTCTCTGGTTGGGTATGTGTAAAAGCCCTTTCAAACAACTGCTGATGTAAAAACAACTTTATAGAATACATTTGAATTGAATTTTGATAATAGTTGTACAAAGGCTACATGGGGACCTTAACATACAAAGACTACATTAAAGAGGCGACCTTAACATACACGGTTTTATATCTGTCACAGAGATCCCCTATAGCTGTTTTTGACCTGTGATGCCATTGGTCTAACATTATTGTAAGTGACTTGTTGAGCCTTGAGCAGTCTAGCCTATATATGCTGAGTAAGAATGGCAGTCTCTGTATGGTGGGTAAATAACATACAGTGAGGGAAAAAAATATTTGATCCCCTGCTGATTTTGTACGTTTGCCCACTGACAAAGAAATGATCAGTCTATAATTTTAATGGTAGGTTTACTTGAACAGTGAGAGACAGAATAACAACAAAAAAATCCAGAAAAACGCATGTCAAAAATGTTATAAATTGATTTGCATCAAATACTGAAATAAGTATTTGATCACCTCTCAATCAGAAAGATTTCTGGCTCCCAAGTGTCTTTTATACAGGTAACGAGCTGAGATTAGGAGCACACTCATAAAGGGAGTGCTCCTAATCTTAGCTTGTTACCTGTATAAAAGACACCTGTCCACAGAAGCAATCAATCAATCAGATTCCAAACTCTCCACCATGGCCAAGACCAAAGAGCTGTCCAAGGATGTTAGGGACAAGATTGTAGACCTACACAAGGCTGGAATAGGCTACAAGACCATCGCCAAGCAGCTTGGTGAGAAGATGACAACAGTTGGTGCGATTATTCGCAAATGGAAGAAACACAAAAGAACTGTCAATCTCCCTCGGTCTGGGGCTCCATGCAAGATCTCACCTCGTGGAGTTGCAATGATCATGAGAACGGTGAGGAATCAGCCCAGAACTACACGGGAGGATCTTCTCAATGATTTCAAGGCAGCTGGGACCATAGTCACCAAGAAAACAATTGGTAACACACTACGCCGTGAAGGACTGAAATCCTGCAGCGCCCGCAAGGTCCCCCTGCTCAAGAAAGCACATGTACAGGCCCGTCTGAAGTTTGCCAATGAACATCTGAATGATTCAGAGGAGAACTGGGTGAAAGTGTTGTGGTCAAATGAGACCAAAATCGAGCTCTTTGGCATCAACTCAACTCGCTGTGTTTGGAGGAGGAGGAATGCTGCCTATAACCCCAAGAACACCATCCCCACTGTCAAACATGGAGGTGGAAACATTATGCTTTGGAGGTGTTTTTCTGCTAAGGGGACAGGACAACTTCACTGCATCAAAGGGAAGATGGACGGGGCCATGTACCGTCAAATCTTGCGTGAGAACCTCCTTCCCTCAGCCAGGGCACTGAAAATGGGTTGTGGATGGGTATTCCAGCATGACAATGACCCAAAACACACGGCCAAGGCAACAAAGGAGTGGCTCAAGAAGAAGCACATTAAGGTCCTGGAGTGGCCTAGCCAGTCTCCAGACCTTAATCCCATAGAAAATCTGTGGAGGGAGCTGAAGGTTCGAGTTGCCAAACATCAGCCTCGAAACCTCAATGACTTGGAGAAGATCTGCAAAGAGGAGTGGGACAAAATCCCTCCTAAGATGTGTGCAAACCTGGTGGCCAACTACAAGAAACGTCTGACCTCTGTGACTGCCAACAAGGGTTTTGCCACCAAGTACTAAGTCATGTTTTGCAGAGGGGTCGAATACTTGTTTCACTCATTAAAATGCAAATTAATTTATAACATTTTTGACAAGCGTTTTTCTGGATTTTTTTGTTGTTATTCTGTCTCTCACTGTTCAAATAAACCTACCATTAAAATTATAGACTGATCATTTCTTTGGCAGTGGGCAAACGTACAAAATCAGCAGGGGATCAAATAATTTTTTCCCTCACTGTATGTCTCAGTAATCTCCAAGTGGCTGTGTAAGATCGTTATGTTCTGGTATTAAGCAATCAATACTTTTCAATCATTCTTACCTTCCTTCGACTAATAGACAAAGTATAGAACGTTGTGATACCTAGGTATCTAACCAAAGAACAGAAAACACATTATAACCAACAAACCATAAGCAGAGATAATTGTTGACGAGAGAAAACTCTATCTTTGTTCAAGATTCCAGTATTTGTCACCAGTGGTGCTGCTAATGTTTGAGGGAACATAAGATCTAATTTCTTTCACTAATGTTCTTCAAGCATAATTTATAGAGGCCCAAGTGTTCAATGATTCAGCTGGATGTTTGGTATGGGTCTGGGTCTGGATGGTGCACTGATTCATCACAGCTATGAATAACAGTATCACCTACCTACAAACAGTCAGTCTGATTCATTATCCTATGGCATTGTTGGTTTGATCTACCACATTGCTGCGGTACATTTTTTGTGGTTCTAAATCATTCTGGGTTTGCCAAATGCCAGTGAAAAACAATTATAGCATTACATGAAAATCAAAGAAACCTCCCCATTGTAATACTAAATAGAAATATAGGAAAATGTAATGTGCTTAGCAAACCCCAAAGTCTGCAACAACAGGAGCCACCTGAAAACCACTATTAAAGCTGTGATGTCCGATCATTAACCACATCCTCTCGACCTATGTCGATAGAGAGGAGGGATGATGGGGGGGGGTGCAGTTTTGTTGTGCAGAGGGGTAAGTGAAATAACCTATCTGGTCATAAACACTCAACATCAAAGGACACTATGTAAATGTTGTAAAATCAACTTTTCTTCTATGAAGAAGAGGCTCAGAAATGTAAGCATTCATGCAGCTACAGCCTTTATGGCTGTGAGAAGGAAACACTACAACCTGCAATGGGTTACTAGATGCTAGTAACCTTGGGCAATGGATATCTACAGTAGGCCTCAACACGCTATTTCATCTGATGCTCCCGAAAATCGTTTTCTTGCATCTAATTGGCCTATTTCTTGGTAATGTGTAGGCCTTACTCCCCTCTTCCTATCTGGCTATTAGCTTAAATCCACTGGAAAAATCTGTCATCTTTGAATTTAGTGAATCAAAATCCTTTGTCATGAGGCATCAAATGGAGCCCAGAGCTACAATAAACTGTCCCCCGGATTTGGACTTACAAACATATGAACCCATGCATTGTCAGATGCCTGAATGTATTTAGCAGAAGATAGCTAAATTAGCAAAATCACAGAACAAATATTATTTATAGCTGATGTACCCACCGTCTATAAAAACATAATGTATAACTTTTACATAACAAATGTATGATGAGAGTAATTCATTCTGTTCACTGACGTGGAAATTATTGGAAAATCTATGTCACAAGTGATATCAAATGTAGTGTTTGGACTGGAGCAATACATATTGAAAGCAGTTGAACATTTTGTCAAATTTTTTCTAATAAGACCATGTTGCAGAGTCCCAGGTGGATTCATCAGCAGCCACTTAACATGGGAATCTAGGCAGACCTCTGACACAGTTTCTCTGGTACAGTTAAATGTTTTACATTTAAGCAAATCCTCTTATCCACAGTGACTTACATTTACTGAATTCATCTTAACATGCAGTCACCTCCAAAATGTTTGGCACAATTGATAGAAGAGGAGCAAATAATACTTCACAAAATACAAAAAAAATGTGGCTCTGTGTACAAGCACATTGGATTTGAAATGATACAATGACAGTGATTGCCTTAACCAGGAGGCTGAATCATGGCTGCAATTGGATCTTGCAGCAAAACAATGACTCCAAGTACGCATCAAAAACAGGCCCGGTGCCACGAGGGGGCAAGAGGGGGCTTAGCCACCTCGGTTGAATTTTCTGCCCCCCTAGTTTAAGTTTTAATTACCCTATAGAAAAATAGCCAAAAAAAAGATTAGACCCTCACCATTATTTTCTGCCACCTCAGTCACTTCATCCTGGCGCCGGGCCTGATCAAAAACCACTATTTATTAACCATGAAAACAACATTTCACAATGGCCATCTTGAAGAAGCGGAGCTTCAATGGTTGTAATGGGTGATTTGCTATACACTATTCAGTTGAGAGAATACTTATGTTGACATTGAAGTAATAAACATCTGCTTTTGTCTTCTGGTCCAATACTGCATTTTTAGGTTGACCTATCTGTGACATTGTGGATGTACCATCAGCTCTTGCCGGCTTGTTAGCTAATGATCTGAGCTGCGAATGACAGCTAGCTAAAGATGAAATCTATATCTGCTACTCAGATGAGGAAAGCAAAGAAATTATAAAAAGAAACAGAACAGGTGCCTTGCACCCATAGGAGTAAAAGCAAAGCTCTGCTTCTAAATGAAGGTCATCCTTTATATATACTCCTTCAAATTTATTTTAAAACATTCAAAGAATTAGCCGTTATTACTTTAGATTAATGCATGTTCAACAGCCCTTGTATCCATCTCAGAGAATAGTATTCTCATAATTGTCTATAACTTAACTTAATTATCGTACTTTTAAAACCTGTCTGATAATAATGTCTGGTATGGTATTGTAGTGGATGGGAGCTTCAAATGGAAGGCAGTGGATGTGTGTGGAGGAGCAGAGTGACATGGGATAACTTGGGAATCTTAACATCAGGCAGGCTGTTGTTTTCGGGATAAGTGCAGGGGTTTGATGGCTATACCAACACTGAGTTCCAGTTGTCCTAACAGGAGATGATCAGTGCCTGGATTAGGATCTGTGTCCAATATGTATAGATTTTGTTTTTTCTGTCCCTATTGTCTACCATTAGCAGCATTATCAAATTAAGTTATATTCTGAGTGTGTGTAAATGTACTCAGCAAATAAAGGTGATTCTGACACAGATCCTATGATATAACCATGTAGAATTCCAACAACAGCTTGTTTTGGACGCTTTTTGGTTAAGCTCAGTTTCTGATAATAAGGCCAGGATGAGAGCAATTTATGCCAAGAGTGATTAAATCACTGCTTCCCATCCCACACTGCCAGTTCAAACGTGTTGTGGAACATGTGATAATCCGTTTACCAGTCTAGCAAAAACACATGTTCCACAAGATAATGGATACATGATTCAGTTGCTAAGTATAGCTAAGATGCTTTTAAGTATTCGTGAGACAGTGCTAAATCTTTGTAAAGAAATTGTTTCAAGTTTATTCAGTCGCCTTCTCCTTTTAGTGCCAAAGTGCCCCTCTTGCATCAATAAAAAGGCTGAAGTGGGATTGGAGAAATTTGCTTGACACACAGAAGAACATCTCCATATACTATTAGTTGTACTTGGTGGGTTTTTCGTTTCCGAGCCTGTTATGATTGAGCAGTAGATGATCTGGTACTGCCCTGTGAATGACACTACTGTAGTTCCAACCACGTATTGTAGTGTAATGAGAAATATATGTTGAGGAATTGTGGGAGTTTATTCAGTGAAGGGGAGTGTCTGGCCACACCAAGTCTCCCTGGTGATAGTCAGGTGTCCTGCATAACATTTGCATCTCTAAAGATCTGGAACACCAGGTGTGGGCTATCAGCCCCCACCCTCCTGAGCTCACCTGGAGAGGTGTGAAACTCTTAAACTGGAATGTAACTAAATGCATGATTTGTGGATATTCAGCTGTAGTGTTTGGATTTCCCTTGTTCCTCATAAAGGGATGAAGTCTGATATGCGTTATTGAACTGTATGGGTTATGGATCAAACTTTACAAGAACCTTGTAGAATGTTTGTCCTTGTTGCATGACTGACAACAGGCGGCATCGGCCAATCTATTTAGTAATTTTGCATTGGTTAATTGGGGTAGTTCCTGTCCTTGGTGTTCATTGTGTTAACCAAGGTAAAATAATGCTAATCATTATTTGGGGGAGTGTTTTAGATATGTCTGCTGTTAGGATAAATAGCCATGTCTCTAACAGTTATTTGAGTTTGATCTCAAATAACACGTTGTGTCATTAAAAGGAGCTAAGTTACGTGCACACTGCCCACTCGCTCAACTTGCAAATCGCTCAATCTCTGGCGAGCTGTCGCTGAGCCGAACCTAGCGTGCACACTGCCGGCTCCGGCAGGGCGTATTTTCCTAATCTATGCCTGCGACAACCAGTATAGGGGAAATATCCGTCTCTGCAAATATTAATAAGTATTTAGTATTTGCGGGACTCCACTACTGAAAATGTATTACGACGATAACAAGTCAATGATTTGTCAGTGTTAAAATAGCAATTTACTTCGTTTTACGTTATGCATGTATCACTCAACCGTGATCCCAATGATCTCTGAAACCTTCCATGCACCTATTTTTTAGAAGTATATCTCCGTATGAAGCCAGAAAATCATCATAAATAATGGGGAAACCGGACACCGCAAAAATAAGCTTCTCTTTCGTCAATGTTTTTAGTTAGCGAGTGAGTTTTTAGCTAGCGAGTTGAAAAGAGAAGGGACTTCAAGATGCAGAGAACATCTGCCCTGCCATTGGTAGTCGCCGAACTCCGTCACTGTCCGCTCCCTGGAAATTAGCATAAAATTTAACATTTCTCAACTCTCAACTGTTGCTGGGAGATTTTGTCTCCGAGAGTAGCTCCGCCCGCTGTCGCCGTGATTCGCTGGCTCTGGTTGGAAATGAATGGGAGCATGCCTTTTTGTAGCGCTAGCGAGCGGACAGTGTGCATGTAGGGTAAGTGACCGGACTTTTTATCCCTGAGTCCTGGGTTTCTGAACAGTCTGGGTTGACCCAGGAAAACATGCCATTTTAATGCTAGGCTCGTGACGACAGGATTAGCTACCTCTACTTATCATGCAAATTTACAAACAATATAGAGTCAGATTATTGATATATGTATTTATCACAAAGGTTATATTCGCATGCGCTCATTTTCCTAGCTGTCCCCCCAGTAACCCTCTAACTGTTAAACATTCAATCACCCTTACTACAGTATCATCCGGTTTTTCCGTTAGGTCTTCTTGAAGAACATTGTAGAAAAATAAGCCAAAAGCCTTGCATAAAGCTTTGGATGTTTATGAGGTTTCTGTGCAGCATACAACAATGTGATGCTCCTTCTGGTCCATAACTAGCACATCTGTCAGACGACAGATCAGATGCCATATTCTAATAATTAGCTTTCTAAAATAATGCCACTGTGAAATGTGATCCTGACTGGCTTTTTATGCATTTTTTAAGGGAGTTACGATGTTACAGACCAGGTTCAACTGAATGCCTATTGAATTATTGAATAGTCTGCCTTGCTGTTTCTTGAATGCATGCCTAGGGGAGATAGGTATTTTTTTGTGTGGAAACATTCTCAGAGCATTTGTCAATTTTTTTCTCTAAAAACAATTTATTGATTCAAACTGGTGGAAGAATTATACCACCGCATCATGTAATACCCAGAAGAAATGCAACTCAAACTGCGTGTGTTTAAGTTTGTGCCCCGTGTGTGGGGAATCCCTCAGAAAAACATTTCTAAATTATAGCAGAGGTTTACTGGTTGAGCATACAAATCAAAACAAATGTGATCCCACTGGTTTTACGCTGTGTGCTATGGTTGAAATTGACAAAATAAATGTACTATCAATACCACTCATCTGAGTTGAATAAAAGTTCCAATTAAAGGTTTTTCAAGGGGTAGGCCAACATGTACATCTTAATCATATTGACGTTAAATATTTATTAATGAATGTCACCACAGAAATGAAATGTTTCATAAACTATAATTTGCTTTTAATGTCTAATATAACTGATGGAAATATAAAATCACACACACTCAGATCAAACCTGTGTATGCCCACATGCACGCACAGAGATGCACAAACACACAACAAACAGGAAGTATCACTTCGACTGATGAGAACAACCTGATATAGTTTCAAACCGGTGGTAGCAGGGGGTGATAGCTGATACCAAGTAGCCAGCATGTGAGCTGGGCCAAAATGTCAGCTAAGAGTGTGTTGACACTGCTGGGCTTTTAACATCTCTACTGGAGAGCGGAACAAAACACCTTCATCATGATACATTCACGTGTCATTGTACTAGACCTTTCCAAGCATAGAAAATATTGCGGCTGATCTTTTTGTCAGGGGAAAGTTGAGGAGCTCCCTGACTAGAAATCAACATGGGTGTGTGGTTTCATTTTACTCCGCAGGGACTTGTGCAGTAGTAATAGCAGTGTTCACTTTCTCTGTGACAGTGTATGGCTAAAGAGTGGATGCCTGTCAGGGCTAAGGGGTTTGTCCTCAATTGAGTTTTTTCCCCACTAACCCAATAGTGCCTAGGGCTTAAGAGTAATGAGAAAACCCCTACTTTGTGGAATCTAATACAAAATGCGCCATTTTTACATCAGTAGTTGTCACAATTCTTTTACAATCACCAGGACTGACAAACCCAACAGGGCAAACAACAACAAGAATTGATGCACACTAGCTAGGAAAAACTCCCTAGTGGGGTTATGATCTATGAAGAAACCTAGAGAGGAGCCAGAATCTGAGGGGTGGCCAGTCCTGAAGGTTATAAAAGAAAATGACTGGATGTGGGCATTGACAGCAGGAATCATCAGGCAGCAACTAGATCTGCAAACAAAAGAGAAGGACATCAGACATGGACAGCTAGGAGTTGTTAGGCTCAATGTTGCCTATTGTTTTTGGAATATTTACTCACAACCATTATGTATTGTGTCCAGACTGTGCATTGATGAAATTTGGCTCAATCTATTGAATTCAGTCATACTTTAATATCATCACAATAAGCCATTTATTATGGCTTAATTCATAATTGCGTAATGGCTGCTTGAGGAGCTGTTGATAGGCTTGGCAATTGTTCAACATTGCTCTTTATAAAACTGTTCAAACTCGGTCCAACTCTGTATCTTGTGAAGTATTAATGTAAAGCAATCTTCATGCCACCACTGTTCTATTGGATTTAGGTCTCGACTCTGACTGGGTCACTCAAGAACATTTACTTTTTTATTTCTTTGCAAATCCACTGTGGCTTCGGCTGCGTGCTTCGGGTCACTGTCATGCTGAAAGCTGAACTTCCATCCCTGTCTAATCTTTCTTGCAGGTGGCAGGACTTTTCTGTTCAGTTGGCTTCAAGTCTAGGCTTTGGCTGGGTCACTCAAAGACATTCACAGACTGGGTCATTGTCCTTCTGAAAAAGAATCTTCACCCAGTCTGAGGTCCAAAGTGTTGTGGATTTGATTTTATTGAAGTACCTCACTGTATTTTGTTCTATTCATCCTTTCCTCAAACCTGTCTCCCAGTCCCTTTCACTGAGAAGCATCCCCATAGCATGATGCTCCCACCACCATGCTTCACCATAGGAATGGTATTAGCCAGGTAATTAGTGGTACCTTGTTTTTGCTAAACATAGGACTTGGCACTCAGATCCAATACTTCAGTTTTGGCTGTGCTTTCAGAATCCTTTAGACGGCATCTCAAATTTCTTTTTTTACTCACAAGTGGCTTCTGTCTAGCCGCTCCACCAAAAAGGCCTGATTGTTGGAGGGCTGCAGATTCTCCCATCTCTGCAGAGAAACTCTGAAGCTCTGTTAAACTAATGACCTCGCTGACCAAAGCTGTTCTTGCCCAGTTACTTGTGATGGTTAACTGTCATGGTTCCAAACTTCTTTTGTTTTAGAAAGATAAAGGCCAGTGTGCTCCTGGGATCTTTGAATTATTTAGCAAATGTTTTATAACCATCCCCAAATCTATGCAGAGACACAATTCTTTCTCTGAGGTCTACGGAGAGTTCCTTGGACTTCATGGCTTAGTTTATGCTCTGACATGAGCTATGAAGAACTATGAAGTCCAGGACCTTATATAGCAAATGTGCGCCTTGCTAAATCATGTCCAATCAGTTTGCCCCAGGTAGACTCCAATCAAGTTCTACCAAAAACTCAAGGATGTTCAAAGGTCACAGGATGCTTGAGTTTAACATGGTGAGTAATGTAACTCATACGAATACATTGAAATGTGTTAAGTCATTTTACCACTACCTACTTCACAATCTATCTCTTTGGTAATATTGTGTGTGGATATGTTTTCTTGCTACCTAGCTATTTATGTAAAAATTAACCCGACAGAGAATTGTAGCTACTAAATGCAAAACAATATTAAAAAATATATTCTTTACATATCTTTGCAGTACTTAACAATGTCAATTAGGAATGGTTAGTTTTTGGTAGATGACCTCTAAGATACTGCTTACAAATGTTTTCTTTCTGTACTTGTTGCTAAAACAGTTTTCTATTGCTAAATTTCAAGCTACTGCTTCCAACCCTGGGAAACTCTTCACTTTTTCCTCCCTCTTTTGATGCTACACATCCTCCCCCACCCTTCATCTGCAGAAGACTTTGTCAACCACTTTAAAAAAAAGGTTGATGACATTTGCTCCTCATTTACTTAGCTTACTGTGTCCACAGATCCCTCTCACACAGACCAACTGTATATCCGGCTGACCTCTTTCAACACTCTCTCCAGATTGTCCAGTCCTGCTGCCAGACAACATGTCCGCTGAGTGGGTTAGGGTTAGGGGTTAGACCATCTCTGAAGGAAGACATTCCTCATTTTCCAAATCAACTCATGCCACTAGTTTTAAAACCATTGACACCAAAATGGCCCAGCCACGCTCATCAAGAAAAAAACTACTGTGGATATAAAAAGTCTACAAACCCCTGTTAAAATGCCAGGTTCTTGTGATGTAAAAGAATGAGACAAAGATAAATCATGTCAGAACTTTTTCCACCTTTAATGTGACCTATAATGTGAACAATTCAATTGAAAAACAAACTGAAATCTTTGAGGGGGAAAAATAAAAAATAAAAACCTCACAATAACCTGGTTGCATAAGTGTGCACACCCTTAAACTAATACTTTGTTGAAGCACCTTTTGATTTTATTACAGCACTCAGTCTTTTTGGGTAGGAGTC
>JACXGI010016277.1:0-16140 GCA_016801175.1 Esox masquinongy | reverse complement strand
GAAAACGAGACCGCACTGGAGTAGAAACGAGCGGCACAGCCCTAGATCGCCGTCGTACCTCTCGGGGGTAGGAACCCAGGGCTCGCGATCCACTGGGCGCACAGGAAGAGGCTCAGGTGGTGTCGGCGACGAAGTGGGAGTGGGTGCCACGGGAGTGCTCAGCTGCTCCTGAAGGGCTGAGACGCTAACCGTAAGGGCCTGCAGGGAGCTCACGATCTCCTGGAGCGCCGACTTGTGTTGGCCCAAGACGGCGCCCTGGGAAGAAATAGCCTGACGTACAGCGTCTAGGTCCGCTGGATCCATTGTGGCCAGATCAATTCTTTCAGGGGCACGGGTGAGGATCCAATCGCGGACTGGGAGCGAGTGGGAAAAGGGCAGGTAGAGTGGACGGGGACGGGAGGTAAGGCGTTTAACGTAACAGCGGCGAAGGGGCAGACGAGCGATAGGCAGAGTGGTCAGGGACGGGCAGAGATTCGGTACACGGGCTGGCGGCAGCAGTACAGTCAGGGAACAGGCAGAGTAGTCAGGGACAGGCGAGAGGTCAGAATACCGGCGGACAACAGAAGTACAGGCAGGGCTCAGGCAGAATAGTCGGGAACGGGCGATCGGTCGGTGCACGGATAGACAGGACGAGAAACTGGTGAACGCGAGTTGTGGCATGTAAACATGAACCATTGATCTGGCAGGGGAGAAGTGGCAGGGAGTTGTATTAATCTGCGTGATGATGAGGTGACTGGGGACAGGTGGGTGATTTGGTGATTGGTGACAGGTGTGTGATTTGGTGTGCACTGAGACTCAGGGGCGCGGGCGCCCTCTGCTGCGCGCTCGCGGAGGCGGGGACGTGACAACTTTCCCATTTAAAGGAGCAGTCATTTGTATTCATTTTTGCAATTTTATGTAAATTTAGTTGTCGTTTTAAGTTTTAGCAGTATGAACATATAATAATATTATTTAAATGTTAAAATTAAGGGATGCTTTATGGGTACTTTGTGTTTGTATATATTGTGGCTAGATAGTATGTTAGTTATATAGTAACCCACTGGAAATTGTTGTATGCGGTACCTAACCAAATGTTGCTTGTATATTCTGATCATGTTATTGAATGTATCAAAAGTATTTTCAATTTAAGTTATCATCAAATGCAGATTAAAGTATGATAAATGTAAAAATCACATTGGATTCCGTCTTGTCAGGTGAAAGGTTATGTCCTTGCCTTTAGTCTTAACATTTTTAAATAATCCCCTAACTGTTCACTTTTAATTGCAACCATGGCTACGAATATGCTTTCATTTTTATTATTGTAACTAACATTTTAATTTAGTACTATCCATATAGGCCAATTCCCACAGGTGTAAAGGGTTAAGTGATCATTTATCACTATTTAAACTTAGCATGATATTATTAGCTTTTTAAATTAAGGAGAGAAAGCCCCAACCATAACCAGTCATAACAAATTAGATATAATAAAAATGTGAGTTTAAGCTAGATTGAAAAGGCCTGCAAATGTCATAGTTTCAAAGTGTATCTAACTGGACGCCTGGATTGGACAGTGCTTACTTTTGACTAGAACTGTAGCCTATGTGTTTTCAGTGGCAACCCTCCTGAGAAGTGACCTCATGAAGACTGACCTCAACGTGGCAAGACAACATCTGACCCTGCAGACACCTTTCAAGGCTTGCTCCTAACCTCGGAATGACCTCTGGAGTCACACACAATTGCACTCACATCGCACATCCCTTCTCCCCCATCTCGCTCTTGCCTCCCTGTCTGCTTTGCCTATTAAATATCATATTTACAGAGGCTTACAAAAAGGGCTGTGTCGTTTGGCTGCTGCTCCTCGGATATCCAATCCGTATGCCACTTATCTGAGGGATTACTGCAGTGGGGCCAGCTACCGCAGATTAGAGACAAAGGCCAAATTAAAAAAGAGGCTATCAACAAACACAGGGACAAGACGACAGGGAGCTGATCCAATTACACTGATAACCCACAGACCCTGGGCGCTGAAGGAGACACTCTGAGCCGGGACAAACAGAGGTAAACACACAGAGATACATAAAGAGGACAGAGAGACGCACCACGCACACGCACACACGTGCAGCTACTCCAACCGGGCAGACACCTCGCAAAGTAGCGGTCAGCTAGTCGACAGAAAATGTGCATAGAAAAAGGCTCTGCCGGCTTTTTCAAAATGCCTATTTTCCATGTGCTTGAGAAACGGCTGACTGTGTAACTGCTTCATGGCTGCTAGTTAAGCATGTTCATTATACACAGACAACATGCTAAGAAAATCCAATATAGTGAACAGTAGCTGTAATAACTCCATGTAAGAACCTTGGGGGTTCTGTAGTAAGGTGCTGTATAAAACTGCATCAATGGAAAGTACCCAGGAACAGTGAGAAGTAGTGAGCGACTGGGACAGCGACAGTGTGAGATCATCACGCCCTCAATGGTGCCCTCATCGCTGGCAGGCAGCAGAAAGACAGACAGACCGTCACCCTAACCTCTATCTCGCTCCATCCTCCACCAGCTCATTATTGTCCCAGCCCCATTGTGTTAATTGAAGCCATGCTAACGATGCTCCTCTCCCGCTCTATAAAAGCAAAAGGACTTGTCGCTCCCAATAGCCTGGCACTCCCTCCAGCTACACAGGTAATTGAATTGTGGCAGGGCTCTCTGTAAGCTGGATTGTTTTAATAACTTCACTAGATTATGTTTAATAAGTGCGCATTAAATGCTCTTTTAGTCAGGCCGGGGAGGATGAGGAAGGTCAAATGTGATAATAGAAATGAGGGAAAGGGGATATCTTTTTTTTGACCCGCTTTAGGGACAGATGTAATCACAGACGGCGGCGTATTGGCTTGTCAGTCTGCTGGCGCAGTTCAATGGAGGGAAGTAGAGGACACTGCAGTGTACAGAGAGATCCTGTTAGAAGACGACAGTACTGCCGGGACACAGACGTATAACACCCTTAAGCTTTATCTGAATTAACCTTTCATCAGACTGATGCCATTTCACCGTGGTAGCACCACTAAACCATACTACCCCCTATCTCTACCTAGTTGCTGACAAGTATAACACCTCTCATGTTTAAGAAAATTGTGAGTTAGTGGGCCACCGAAGGGTAATTGATGTGATTGTTTAGTCTGGCTGCCTGTGCTTTGAGATTGGCCTACAGTTCAAAGGGCTGAAGTTCAGAATTGGGTTGTTTCTTATCAGTCTGGAGTCAAAAGCCTGATGTCATTGAGAGGCCTAGAGGTCTGGCCGGCTTTAGCCATGCTGGAGCAGGGGAAAACAGTAGGGCTCAACAGAAGACCCTTCACAAGATGAAGACGCAAGGCAAAGACAGTGCCCCTGCATCATATGGAGAGAAACGCTAGGCACGATGGAAGGTAGAGCCATAACTGAATTGTGGATAACAAAAACAGCTTAAGAAACGATTGATGAAGAGAAACCACAATGCAGCAGATCGGTAAATGGTGAGGTGTACACATAAAGGAGACATATAGGACAAGGAAGAGGAAATAGAGGAAATTCCAAGCCTGTAAAACAGCAAGAGAGTGAGAGCCAGTGAGAAAAAGAATGAGAAGCGACCGAGACAGACATACAGACAGAATGTATGTAGACAACCTGATCAGCAGTCAGTGGTGTCGTGTGTTACTGACACAAGGAGCAGTGCTGCCGTCACACAGACAGCCATTAGCATAATATCGTGTGTTGTCACGGGAATGACGGTCTGGAGCAGGTAGTTATCTGAAGGGACAGAGACACACATTGTGCGCGTGTACCTGTATGTGCGCACGCGTGCGTGTGTGTGCGTTTGTGTGTGTCTGGGCCGTCCCTTACTCGTCACCCCACTGGACAGGTGGTCTTCCCCAGCACTGTGATTAGTGTGTCAACGTCTTTACATGTCGCCAGGAGCACGCCGCACGCATCTACATACACATATAAATGTAAATGCGGCACCCCGCCGTTCCTCCCCTCTCTTCACATACCTGCATCGTCAAGGGCGATGACAGCTCGAGATTGATTTGAAGGCTGTCCACCTCCCCGGAGATGGCACCGAAATGAACGCCGCTTGTTCCCCAGACATCAACAGACCGATCATGGGACGTCTGTCCATCTGCAGATGTCAGCTGACACAGAGCCGGAGACCTACGGATTGGAAAATATGGACAGAAAACTTTCAAAAAGTATGCCCTTTATTTTTTGTAATTTGTATTCTAATGCCAATTCTGCATGCAGAGAAGCACTCATCAGAGAGGCTCAGGGTGAAATGACAGCTGGCACTAAGCTCATTTGAGAAGTGATCCCTCCATCAATCCATAGCCTCTCTGGGTTTGATTGATTTGGAATTGAACACAGAGCCATTGTGGAACCACGCTCCATATTGACAAATCAGTAATGGATGCTTTGTCTGCAGTGAGCTTGTGAGAGGAGAGGTTGGCCTTTCCTCTTATTTAAAGAGAAGAGTGTATACGGACTAGAGAAAAACTGAATTTCTACTAGATTAACAAATTTGGCTAGGTTTTTGGGTTACAGTGCTGAAAGTAACTTCAAGGAAAGTTCCAGGAACACCAACCAGGCAACAATAAGATAAGAACGCCATACTGACACAATTACAGTTTGTGTGTAGTGGCTTGAATAAGAAGGTAATGTCCAGAAAGGTTAGAGTCCACAGATCAGTAGTACCTAGTGTTAAAGAAATTGAAAAGAATGTAGTAAATTGAGAGATTTAGAAATATCAGTTTAAGCGCTTCTTCAAACTTTTGGTTGATGGGTGGCTGGTCATGAATGGATTTGGTTCAGCTGTAGATGATCAGCAGAGCTGGTTGGTTTTTCCTCAGTCGTTGGTGGTGAACATGTCATGTCCAAGGGCAGAGTCCATCTGCCATAGGTTCCCTCACTTTTTCCCTGGGCTTCCAAAAATACAAGGCGAAACAGGCCTTTAGTTCCGAATACAGTGTCAAGGTCTGGAAAGTATGGTAAAACTATACATGAAGTAACAGAACATTTACTTAAGTGCAGTGATGAAATACACTAAAGCTCCCTATGTTTTCAATACATTCTTCTACAAAAGGTGGGTAAAATGTAATACAAAATATAAGTTTTGCATGTGTTCTCTGGAGCAACAGATATGGGTGGAGGATGATACCAACGTTAGACCTGGTCAGCAGAAACAATAATTTTGTTTGACCCCATGTAGAGGAGGGGTCACTGTGGGTGAAATGAATGTTCCCTAGTCTAGTAGTACAGAACATACAGACTGGTCTCAGAAGGATGACGCAGACTATTTTACATAAATTTTAGGCAGGGGATTTCGTAAGATATATTATGTGCAGTAATATAACGTTGGAGTCGAAATGGAGAAAAAAAAAGCAGTAACCATGGCTTAAACCAGGGACCTTCCACATCCTAGACAGGTACACTACCCACTACTCCACTGATCATTGGAACATAAATATGTTTGAAGTGATTTTTTTTTAATCCTAACCCAGACCATAACCACAACCTTAACCCCAGTGCTGTGATACCTAACCTTAACCATAACCTGAACCCCAAAGCTGTGAGACGTAACCCTAACCTAACCTTAACCTAACCTTTTTTGTTTCTTAACCGTAGCCCAAACCTTAACCCTAACCTTAACCCCGGTGCGGTGAGATCTAACCTTAACCCTAACCCCAGTGCTGTGATGCCTAATGTTAACGTAACGTTAACGATAAAATGCTTTTATAGCATATTCTAGCAACCTTGCTGTTGCTGTTACTCATCCAAAATCCCCATGTCTAGTGTGGGGCAGCGGGTAAGGCGACTGCCTCCTCATCCTAATGTTGCCGGTTTCGAAACACAGTTCAAACATTTGGTTAAAAAATCGTCTTTCATAGCGTTCGTACATATCATACGTTTGTCTGGCGTTCGTATGTTATTTTACGTTTTAATAGCGCTCGTAACATTTGATACGTTGTAATAGTGTTCGTAAGATATGTTACGTTTTAATATTTTTGTTATGTATCATACGTTTTGGTGGCGCATTGTAATGTAACCTAAAGTAACATCACATATCATATGAAATCGGGTGCCATGGATTTTCGTAAAATAGTCTACGTAGGTTCCTGAGACCAGGTTGCAGAATAGGGTACATTATCCATCTGGCTCTCACATACCAAACAGTTTAGGGTCTTGACATGGAAAAAAACTAATGTTGGGACCTAACAGTTGGTGCTACAATAATAATGATTAGATTACATTGACCTATCACAGCTTCTGGAAACATGAGAATGATACATTTCAGGTACAACAGATTCAAGCACCAGTATCCATGTAAATGAAGTACCATTGCTGCAAATACATTTTCATGCAGCATAGCAAAAAAGGCCAAATTCACTGAAACATTTATATATATATATATATATATATTAATTCCACATGTTAGTTTAGTAGAAATGAAGGAGAGTGAAGGGCCAGGACTTCAATGAGGTTAAAAAACTATTTCCGATGACTTCAGCAGTCATTCACATTCTGCATGGAAAGACCAGACAGCCGTGTTCGAACTAATGCTAGTCTCTATATACGAGCATTACATGGTTTCATCATTGGAACATAAGAAACTTATTGTCTTCCAATGTCACACTTCCTAACTCCCTTCCTTTTCTTGTCTCCTTCTCTGCGGCTTCTTCTCCCTGTCCTCCTTCCCTTGCTCTCCCATGCCTAAGCATTCTGTATTACTGTGTTGCCTCTGCATTTGCAATTAAAAAACATGGGCAGGGAAGAGGGAAGTGCAGGTTGTCCTCAGAGAGAAAAAGCCAATACAATACACATACTGGATGACAATAGAAATACATGCACAAGCACACCCACACGTGCATGCATGTACGCATGCTGTCAAACAAACACGCCAAAATATAATATGTTACATCAAATGTAGAATCTCCATTAAATGTATACACTTTGGTAAGCATCTGAACAATTATAGACATGTCATACAATAATTACAGAGCAAATTAAACAACAACGTCTTGATGAGAACTGAGATGAACAACAAACATATTACAACATATTACCCTGAAGGCTACATTACCACATAATATATACAGTATTCAGTAATGATGCATTTCATTCCGAATGCTCTAGTTCACTAGTTTGGTTGAATGTCTTCTAATACATCATGTTACGTGAAATGAATTAATGAAGATGGAAAAATACATTGTGTGTTAGCTATTTGAACTAGCATGTTGGTGTCATGTCTGAGAACTCTGTGGGTGCATTGAGTCTGTTTTGAGGTGGTGTAGACTAAGGAGCAGATGGTGTCAGCGGGCTGAGTCCTCCCAAGAACCCCTTATCATTTTGGGGTGTGGCTGTAGACTAATCTGCCGCCGACACAGGAGAGCAGTGGGCCAGCCAGTCTAAATTCATACTCTCTCCCCACCTTTGATAATCAAGAGGATTACACCTTGTGTTCAAATATAGGCCTGTCCAGGAAAGGGAGAGAAAGGGGACACAACCCCAAATGGAATTAGGGCCTGCTTAAAGGTCTACTTCATTTATAGTTAACTCCTTCCAGTTCATTAAGCTTAATCCTTATTAGGGTATAAGTAACAGGGGCCTCAATGGGCCGGCCCTGGCCAAGGCGACATGTGTGCCTATTGTGGTGGCTGGGGGGTTAATCCGGCCTCTGTGGTTTGTGTGTGTGTGTGTGTGTGTGTGTGCAGTCTCTGGGTCCACTCCACTGCTCCTCTGGGCCCTTCCCACCCCTGAGGCAGTGGGCCCCTGAGTCTCTGTGACAAGTGTGAAGCCGCCCGCCTTTTGTGAATCAATCTGCCGGTGCCCTCCCCCAACTGGACACACGGCAGCAGGGTCACTGGCAGCCATGTTAATACAGATGTAGATGCCAATAAGGCCTCTTAATCAGGACACAAGAGGGAGCAATTGACTTTTAAAGAAGACATACGGCAGACCAGTTGATATATTCTCCTCCGTCCTCCTCCCCAACCTTTAGCAGCTGTCTAACACACTAACACCGTACGAGCAAACTGTCAAACCGCAGGCTTGTTTGACATGGGCTAAAAAACCAATGTGACGTGACTCGATGGTAAAAGCTGTGTATGGGGTAGACCACGACTAGTAATATTATTCTACGTTGGCTGAGTGTGCTAAGCGAATGCAGCCTAGAACAGTACTCGTAGAAAGCTCTTAGTTTATAACAGGGTTTTTGCAGCAGACTACAACCTCTGTGCACCTCGTTAAAGTTACCCAAGGGACCAACACACACATCGACTCGCACAAACACAGTAACACATGCATATGCGTACACACATTCAGAAAGCAAGCAAACATTTTATGACACACCTCCATTGATGCAGAGCTCATACATTAAACCAAAAGGGTCATGACTGATCAGTCGGAGATAGGGGAAAGAGAAAGAGAGAGAGGGAGAGAGTGAGAGAGAGAGCGAGAGAGAGGTAAGACAGACAGAAGCACCTCCAGTGGTGCGTCCTCAGATCCTCATGGTTTGTTGTCAAACATTGCACAGGCGTGGAGAAAAAGGAGGAATTCAGAAGAGGAAGTCAAATCAAAAGTCTACATTCAAGATTGTGTTTGATAAAATACACAATTAGTGGCGGATGTAAAAAAATAAAAAATAAATGTTTGGAGGCAAACCAATCAAGCCCAGAGCGGAGGTTCTGGGTTACAGATGCCTGAGAATCCAAATGAATCAACATGGAAAACCAGCACAATGGCCCTAGATTAGCGTCCATTACTCCAGCGCATTAGCGCCCATGCCCATATTAACAGACCTCGTTTAACACCATTTAAGCAGACAGAAATCCCCAAGTTTCTAAATTAGAAATTCATTCCCTCAGGTACTTCTCTCATATGAGAAAAGTTGAAATGCATTTGATCTGCCCTAATTTCAATTAATTAGTGGCAATGACTGTTGGGGGAGCCCCTGAGGGTGAGGAAAGTGGGCCGAGGGGCCAGAAGAAGAGCGCATTGGGAAAGTACAGAGAAGTGCCATCAATAAAAAAACTACTGGAGACTCATTATTTTGCTAAATGTCTCTCCCAAAGTCGCAACATTTTAACACAGGACTAGAGACTAATTACTGGTCACAGCATCCATTACCAAGCCCACCGCCATCCCACTTTCCTTCCTGTTCTCCATCCCTACCCCCCACCCGCCCCCTTGCTCATAATGGAATTTGTTTCTTAAAGGCCCGGTGCAGTCAAAAATATTTTCACACATAAGGTAAAAATAAACACTGTGAAATGGTCAAAAGTAGATTACTGCTTTTTTCTGTAAGAGCTATAAGAATATATGTACAATGAAAAGAAACAAACTGTTCAAAAGTTTGGAATAAGAAAGGAAGACAGTAAACTGGCCTGCAGTTGAATTAAGCAATAATGAATGAGGGGTGTGGTTTATTGCTTATATACCACAGCTAAGAACTGTTCATAGGCACGAAGCATTGCGGAATGCCTGGACACTGCGAGGTCCACTGCTTTGCAGTGTTAAATTGTAAAAATACGTGCAATGTCATACAATGGCTCTCATATACAGCAGCTCTCAGACAATGAGCAATTAGGATTTGAACCCCTTAGTTCATAATTCAGTAAATCGCCTGTGGTTTGGACACGCCACCAAACCCACTCATTGTGCCAAATTGGCAAAAATTATCACAATGTAGTGTGTTAAAATAGTGTTGGCTGAGTTTATACTCGGATAGTTCATGCCAAACCTATATTTGTGTAGAATGATCCATAAATGTGTTGATTAATCAGTGTAACATTTCTAGTGTTGATTCAAGTGTTACTTTGACTGTGTAACTTTTGGACATCCTAACTCTGGCAGGAGTGCAATTGGAATTACAGATCACTTTGTAAGGCAGCGTAATGTGACGTGTAGGCCTGATGTGACCTGGTTATTAACATCACTGTATTATGGTAAAACTAGGCCATTAAAGTAAAGCTGATGTTATTGACAAATAGTTTAATTTGTAAGGATAACATTTGAAGCCAAATGTCTTTAAAGGACAAGAATCCAATAACATTGTCTCTGCCACTAACAAATACAGTAATGTGTGGTAATTTTACTATTCACTCAAAATGGACAGGCACCCTGGGAAATATAGCGTAGGCTTTACACATAACACAGTTGTTTTCTTTCTGCTGTGCATGGTGACAGAATCCACAATAATCCATGATTTACTAGAGCCTACAGTTAGCATATTACTACAGCCTAGAGTTAGCATATTAGGATCGTCAGATTGCCAGATGCAAATAATGGAGCATTACAGATTCTGTCAGCATGGGCCTTCAACTCAAAGTAAGGCCCATTTAACCCAAATATAGACTTTAAATGAATTTAAAATGTTAAAACATTATTTTTAGTCCACTCACTTCTTTTTGTTGGCAATGTTTCATTTCAATTTCAGGCTTTCATGCTAATGGATGTACAAATAGGTGAACTTCCCCTAAGGATACATTTTGTCCACAAATGTAACCTCATTCTCATTATATTTAATGAGTTTATGATTAGCAAATGGCATAATGTAACATATTTTGTTAAATACTTCTCCCTATCAGCTGAAATCATAATTTTACAAATACCCCTTAGCTGTCGTGCTTGTTGTTTGGTCCAAACCTACTGTTAATTTGTCTTGCTATGCTGACATTGTCTCCCTTCGAGATATGTGTTGCCAGGCAACCCCCCGGCACTTGCCTGTCCAGGCCGTCTCCCTCCATGGCTAAAGCCAGTGTGGTAAACATGCTACCAAACATTTGTGCCAGAAACTAAATAAATATGGCACTCTTGTTATTGTTGACGATGTATTTTGTCCATCAACTTGTATATTTTACAGAGCAGGAAGGATTGGATCCCACAGTGCAGTGGCACATGCACCAGAGGAAGCTGTTCAGACAACCGACCACCACTGTCCCCGACACACAAAACGTCTTAGACAACCGACCACCACTGTTGCCCGACACACAAAACTTCTTTGCAGAATTTATAGTAGTGTTGAACAAATATGCAGATGTTCTTGGTCAGTAATAAAACTGAAATCTTCGGATAAATCTAATTGCAATTTTAGGTTTTAACACCAATCCACCATCACCATCCATACCCCCTTATCAAGGCCAAGCCGAGGCACTGTTCCATTCTTTCAGAATTGGAACCAAGCGAAAAATCGAAAAGCGTGAAGCTTATTCAACTTCAACTTTAGTGAAGGGAGGTTTCTGTAATTTGTAATCAATGAAATGTCAATATTGCTTAGAATTTTGTAGTTAGTTGCTTATTACCTCTCTAGCTTTATGTTTCCGATGCAGTCCCTCATCCAGGTCTGGAGCCAGAATATATCGTTCCAACAGTGTGCTATAATGAGATGTTTACCTTTATAAATTGAGGATATTGTAGACATGTGTACAAGCGAGGATTGGGAGGACAGCCTGGAGATTCCTGTACTCCAGGCATCATCTCATAATCTGATACATATAAAGTACATAGCTGCTGTCTGTTAAAGGCAGTTTACTGTAGTTTAAGGCCTACTATTTAACAAATGAATGATGGGTTATCATGCCCATACCCTTCTAACTACAGTATTCATGGTTCATTTCACATTCATGCACCTGGCCTCTGTGCTAACTCTCAGCTTGACTTATAGCTATTCTCTAAGCATTTTGGGCCCCAAGAAAAGCTGCAGATTAAAATTATTGTTATAAACCTATTTAATCGTGTTTATTATGAGAAACTGCACCATGCTAGAAGGCAAGGCATTGCACATGGTGCTATAAACAGCAGAGTTCCCTGCCATCCAAGAAACCAGGTAGTGGAGGTGGAAAGACCTAAACATCATATATTTTGACCAAGTCATGCGCTGTTCTCTACACTACCACATGGCAGGATTACATTAATTTAGTTGTCAATTGAACATGTTCCAACAGAAATGTGACAACCAATTTTTACCCAGCCCATGTGTGTCAGACATACAAATATCATACTGATGCTACAAACATACGCACATATACAAGGACAGTAATATTTATCACACACACATATACACACTAACCTTGATGACATACGCTGTTGCTGCTGTTTATTATCTATCCTGTTGTCTAGTCACCTTACCTGCTTCTATGTGTACATAAGCATCTGCAGATCAGTATAGAATGATTTGGATTCATAAGCTGCCTAGGTTCCACCTAATCAATTTTGCTTTGTTTGCCCCGGGACTGCGAAGAATGGAGACATCAAAAGCTGTCAATGTTTCTTTTTTTGACTTTGAAAGAAACAAAATTGACAGTCTAAATTGAGAGTACCTTTTTACAGGGAGCCAGGGTTGTAGACAAAACCTGAAGTTGTATTTTAGTTTGGCCACTTAAGTCCAAGCTTCTGAAGAGATATTACATATGTGGGGATTAATTCTCTGTGAAAGTCATTTTCCTTATGACACACTAGTGGAGAAGGAAAGGCTTATTTGTTATAAGTGTGTTTCCTTTCCATTACCTTTGACCTTTAAAAAAAAAGAAGCTGAGGAAAAGATGGAAGTGAGGACATGAGGAATTTAAAAAATACAATTGAGACTCCTCTTCTTTCCTACCCAACCTGCTCCTATCCTCTGACTGACCATGCTGAATGGGGCCTAATTGGTAGAGCTGTGTGAATAGGCAGCTGGCCAGGGATTGCCTGTACAAAAGACAGCAGCAGTGAGAGGGTACTGGAACTGGGGCTTTTCTATTCTCAACAGCCCAGCTGAAAGACATGGAGGAGAGGTACGGTATGGAAGGGGGAGAGAGGGGGAGATAGGTGGAGAGAGAGGGGAGAGATACTGTAGCTGGAGGGAGATGGCTCAGTTCTTTTAATTTACTAATTGTGGCAGATTATGTTCTTCAAATATGGGTGCCACCCTGAGTGGGCTGTGCTTGGCCACTTTGAGACTCACCACGAAGGAATAAAAAACAGTCAACCAAGCCCGTACTTGGTGCGGGGGGGAGATGGGACTCCTTCTGGGCTCAGGGATCATAGCAGGAACCATGTGCACCCGCTCCCACAGGCATAAAGGGCAAACGTGGTGCCAAACACAGGGCCGAGTAGGAGAACACCATTCAGCAGACAGCCCACTGAGAAAAAGACGTTGAAAAGACGTTGAAAACACGACTTCCTGGTTGAAAAGACGTTGAATAGATGTCTTTAACATTATTTTGCCAAGTGGGAGAGAATTATTTTAGGGGTTTTGTTCTGTAGACCTTACCTGGAGTAAAAGTATGACGGGAACTCTAGCCCTAACGAACACTAGACTTAATGAACACAACACCTCTTTACAGTATATGGTGTTTGGGTGATTAGTGGAAATATTAACCCAATAAACCACAAGAGCTCTTGGACATGCTCACAAATATGCACGCTTGCACACACACACGTCTTGTCACTCATCAGACCTAGGGAAGTAATGTGTGTGTGTGTGTCTGTGTGTGCTTGTGAGTATACTTGTGTGCTGGGGCTTGGGAGCAGGCAGGACTCTACCTCCCAGGGTTTCCATTATCCCTGTAACCATTCTCTAAAATGGAGGTCATATCAGGTGCCATTTCCACAACCCACCTCTCCTCTTCTAAATGCACCATTTTCCTACAAATGACACACGCATGATGCGTTAGTGACAAAAACCATGCTGAAAGCAGCATTCACTTTCCACTGTGGTTTTAACAGCAGCAAACAGGCAAACAATCACAAAAATAGGCCCCCCTTTAAAAAGGCAGTTTAGTCTCCTGAGAAATAGCTAGTTGAGCGATTCTGCTTTCCATTGCTTTGAATTTCCCTGTATGCATGACTGCTCAGTTGAGAAGCAGTCTAGAAGTCATTTTAAAGATGTTTACGTTGATGTTCCTGGAGGAAGGAAAGATCTTTAAATGTAATTGTATTTCTCTGTTTGTTGATGTTCATAGGGGTCTCTGTGGTTTCTATATTGCCTTTCTTTTTAAAAATGCAGTATCACACTACTGTGTGAAATAAGACTTTTCTTACCGCACACAGCTCAAGCCATATAAACGCTGCCATATATCTTGCTGAACTCTAAACACTTTATGAGTTTGTATATTTTAGAGCATTTACATTTAAGTTCACCTGTCATTGAATTACAATCCCACTGACAAATATCATCGCTTAGAAAAAAGACAAACTTATTAAATACAGTAGTGAACGCTATCACTCTCATAGCAACTACTATCCTGTCGAACCCTGGAAAGACCATGAGTAGTTGAAGACTACTGCTGGTAACAACACTGATAAGTCATATTTATAAATGAAACAAATCAAAGAAATCAATAGTCTCCTTCTCCAACCTGTTCTTTAAAATATGCCTATGCTGTTTTCTGTTGTTACACACCATCCGACATCTGTACGCCTCAGCTGTTAAATATCTGACAAGGCTAAATGCAACAAGCTCAGATACCTGCCTGTATACAGACAAAAAAGGCAACAGCTGGTTATTATTATTACTTTGTGTGTGCGCGTGCGCGCGTGAGCGTGCACGCATGCGTATGTGTGTGTGTGCACGGCCCATAGACGACCGTAGCGTCAATAGCTTCTTCTCGCCATCTGGATAATGGATCGTTCACAGTCGTAAAAAAAAGAGAGGAAACGTGTCATAATGTGGCACTTCTTGAAAACAGGGTGGCGGGCGCCTTCATCTGTTTACCGTTCCTCCTTGGTTCTCTTCATTTGTCCGCGTGCCAGGGAACCGTCATTATGATTAGAAAAGAGGCATTATAGGTGAGGATTACGCATCATTGTGCATTGGGAGATGATCAATGGGCCTGGGCTTTTAGCTGAATGCTCTTTAGGGCTGCATTTAGCACAACCATTACACAGGTGCTGCTAGACACTCAAACACACTGTCTGGGAAATGTGACTGACACACGCTGACACGTGCACACACAACGACATGGAGATGTACGATATAGGGCGCAGATTCACTCCACTGCAGGTATGTAAACAGAAGTGCACACACACACACACATACCCTGAGACATCCTGTTGTTTATAGGTGAGTATTTTGAATTCACTTTGGTACAATCGAGCAGAGAGAGACAGAGTGACAGAGTGAGACATAGACGGAGATGCGGAGGGACAGTCAGAGAGAGAGAGTGGGACAGACAGAAAGAGGGAGACAGAGAGACAGATAGAGATAGGAGATAGTCTGAGGGACTGACAGAGACAGAGAGACAGATAGAGATAGGAGATAGTCTGAGGGACTGACAGAGACAGAGAGACAGATAGAGATAGGAGATAGTCTGAGGGACTGACAGAGACAGAGAGACAGATAGAGATAGGAGATAGTCTGAGGGACTGACAGAGACAGAGAGACGGAGAAACCAGTTAAGCGCTACACAACAGGAGCATCACTGACTGTAGCCTTTCTGTTAGCCTCTCCCTGGCCCTCCATAAACAACTACATACTCTCCAGTCATTTAGCCAACTCTATTGTCTTCTAGCTAATGGAACTGTGTTTCTCCTTCTCTCTCCTCTCTTCTTCTCCTCTCCTTCCCTTTCCATCTCTCTCCCTCTCTGATGGCTTTCTCTGTGTGTGTGTGTGTATTATGTAGATAACCTGGGAACGATATATATCTCAGGCGGGTCAAACCCAGGTCGCAATCACACACTGTGACAGAGGCAGCCAGTCCCCGTAAATCAGAGCTAGCGGGGGGGTGGGGGGGTGGGGGGGTGGGGGGGGTGTAACGGGAGGGGAGGGGGTCGCCTGGGGGGAACGGTGGAGGGAGGGAGGTCGGGCCCCATGGGGTGTCCACATCGTGCCTGTAAGACAACGACGTAGAGCTGGGGGAGGTGGGGACGTGTCTGTGGGAGGCAGCCAAGAGGGGAGGCTTTGATCGCTGAGGAGGGAAACAGGGAGGAGAGAAAATGGACTGAGGGTGTGAGGTGGACGAGGGCATTGGGGCGTAGAGCCATGATGAGTGATATCTACAAGAGAAGAACAGAGGGGAGGCTCGACAGTTGAACATTTGAAGCAAAAGCGCACCAAGAGTTATTCTGTGCCCTGAAAGCAATGAGAACATTTCGGTAGCTCATAAATATTTGGGTTGGGAATTTCCAGACACCGAACGTGAAACCGAAATGAAACAGGACCACGAC
>JACXGI010016276.1:0-16138 GCA_016801175.1 Esox masquinongy | reverse complement strand
GCATGAAGAAACCCCTCCACTGCCCTTCTTCCTCCTTTGCCCTGCATGAAGAAACCCCTCCACTGCCCTTCATCCTCCTTTGCCCTGCATGAAGAAACCCCTCCACTGCCCTTCATCCTCCTTTGCCCAGCATGAAGAAACCCCTCCACTGCCCTTCTTCCTCCTTTGCCCAGCATGGAGAAACCCCTCCACTGCACTTCTTCCTCCCCACTCCTCCACCACTGCAAGGCTGTATTTTGGTACTGAGACCAGTATTCGCGCCTTGTCCTGCTGATTATGTGTCAGTGCGTGGGCATCCTGTCATGACAATGTCTTTGTACCTCAAGTGGCCCTCTCATGTCAATACGCTAAGCTGAAATACTCTTATCACGCAGGTTTGTGCTCACCACCTACACAGCACACCACCACTTAGTGCTAGATGGATCAGAAACACAGCAACAACCACTCACGTTGATAGGCAGACAAACTGATCGCAAATTCACATCGTGACTGGCAACGACTCATTGACCGTCAAACAAACAACATTGTTTTTATATTTGAGTCACAGCGTCTTGCAGTGGCTGCATTCATCTTCTGGTAGCTGAGAAGGACAACAGCACAATGCCCAGTAATCGGCTGGGACTCTGCTGGGGGCACCAGTGGAGTGCCAAGACAGAGAAGAGTTGTGATTGGCAGGAGCGGGAGCCAAGAGACCAGAGGTAGAGAGAGTAGGCCAGGGTTAGGGCAATTGTGAACCATGTCTTACGATTGGTCTAGTTAATGTTAGGAATTAAAGGACTGAATGAGCATTTTAAAGAAACACCATCAACATTCCAGTGGAGCAGACAAACGTAGTTGAAGAGAGAGAACTTTATTCAAAGAACACCTATATTATATTTAGAGGGCTAGAATGAAAACACTTTGGGTCTCAAGGCCTGGAGTTGAGAACCTCTGATTTAAAGAACATTTCAAAGTAGATTTCTGAGCGGGTATGTTGTTCATATATTTCTTTGACTAACAAATAGTTCTAATATTTAATTATAATACACTTTGAAATCTTTGCATGAAGAACCTATTAGGGTTCCCCCCAGTTCCAAAGGAAAGGATACTGCAAGAACCTTTTCACCCAATGTGCAGAGCCCAAGATGCCCAGTCCTGAGTGGATCAAGAGTAGGATCTGATGGTTAACAGTGTAGAAGGCAGCATGTAGATCTAGGCGGATGATTACAGCAGTGAGATGGACAGTCTTAGTAGGGTGGAGAGCCACCGTGACACCATGACAGTGGTCTTGGATGAGTAACCCGAGTGGAATCCAAATTGGTTAGGGTCTAGTAAACCCTTCCTGTGAGGGTTAATGGGAGACTTGGAGAGTGAGCATGTTTTTTTGGAAAGGAAAGACATCTCCAACACAAAATGTAATGATGTCATTTTGTGTTGGAGATGGGGAGAGGGGGCAGTTTGTCGAATGACCAGATATGACGAGTTGTAGGATTACATCCGGAGAGAGCAGGAAAAAATAGATGCATGTGTAGACAAGTTCTGTGTGTGAGGGACTAATGGACTGAGTAGGCTGCGTGTATGAGGTGTGGATTTTATACATTTTCTTTTCAAAGTCGTTCTCAGAGAGGAAAGATGGAGCGGAAGGAGGTGGATTAAAAGTAGAGGATATTATTGCAAAGAGTTTCCCGGGGTTTGAAAAAAAAGCTTGAGAGTAGAAGGATGATAGGTCATTCAGATGTTTGCTTTTATCCTTTTCCTCTTGCCCTCAGTCCTCTTCTGTAAGCTGTCAGTGAATCACTTAACCATAGAGCAGGATGGGAGGGCCGAGCTGACCAGGAGGAAAGGGGACGTCAAGAGTCACATGATGCGGAGAGGGAGGAGAGTGAGGTCTAAGAGGCAGAAAAGACAAAATGCAGAAGGATTTAAGAGATGGGAGAGATGATAGAATAAAGGAGGAAAGAGTAGCAGGGGAGAGTTAATATTGCAACCTGACATGACCATCTGATTAGAGGCTAAAGGGGTAGGGTTGAAGAAGACAGAAAGAGAGGAGACAAAGTGGTGATCAGAGATTTGGAGGGGGATTGTAGTGAGATTAGTAAACAAAGGGTACATAGCGAAGATAAGGTCAAGAACATTGCCTGCCTTGTGAGGGGGATGGGACTGGGAAATGGTGAGATCAAAAGTGGAAAGCACTGGAAAGAAAGAGGTGAAAATAAAATAATCAAAGGCAGACACTTGGTCGTATGAGTAATAACATTTAGCCAGGGCAATAAAAACAGCCTCACATTCCTGCTTGTTGTCTACAGCATCATGTATCATGTCATTTAGGACCTGCAGTGTCCTAATGGCCAGCTCCGAAGCCTGACTGCACCAGAGCGAGCTTACAGGGTGACTGACAAATGTTTTAGTTGGTTTGTCAGACGTTCAAAAATTTTAGGCAAGCAGTAAGTAACAGTTTAGGTATTGCCACATGTAACAAAGTAGTTAATGAAGCTCTCCATTATGTTGGCTTTGTCAGAGTGTTATCACCTTTTGTGCTTTAGGCAGCAGAGACTTGGTATTTTAATTTTCCATGGACTTCATAATGTCCCAGACCATTTAAAGGTTAAAGCCAAAGACAGAAATGTTTGTTTGTAATAAGGTATCTTTGGTTTTCTAATTGACTGATTGAACCAGGGTTCCTAGTTACCCTAAAACCTTTTCTCTGTATTCATATATAGTGTATATTGTAATGGCTCTTTCATAAAACAGATTAATGTATTACAGCTTATCTTGGCCCACTGACAAAGTCCCTCAGTGAGAGATCATCTAACATTGAATTGTGAAAAAGTGATTTTGTTCTTCTAATAGCACTACTTTTTGGGCAACTATTACAATGATGTAGCGTACAGGCCTTGGAGTGCAGTCCTGTCACTGTTACATTTTGTTATTCACTCATAACCAGACAACTGATGCATTTTATTTGGCATTATAATAAAAACATGTTTGACGTACTTGGTTAGTCATTATGAACATACTTTCGTCTCATACTCCTTTCTAATTTTATATGACTAACTGCATCATATCCAAAAACCTTCAAACTAGTCAATATCCTTCCCCCTCACTTGTTCAAAAACAAATATTATAACTGCACCTGCATATAGGTGCAGTTTTTGTGCGGATATTTATCTATTGATTTTCCCTTGAAAATAGTCCATTCCAGCTGGTTGTAAACGTGGGAATGTTGAGCCAAAATGGGTCTCCTAAAATTGTGTACTATGTAATTTATGTTTCGATGTGATGGCATTGCTTTCGAAATTCTGAGCAAAACTGAGATATGATAGTGATTCTAAATAAATAAATAATGTACATAGAAACAATATATTACACACCGGGCCCAAAATGGGAGGTTTAGTCCCAGAGTGCGTCTTTAAAAAAGGCACTTTACGTCATGAACAAGGTATTTATCTGCCTCTTATTTCAAAGGCATCTTGAAATGTAGGCTGCACGTGTTGTGATGACGTCGGGCACTGTAACTCCCCCGTTGCTGGACTAATTACTCGCTAACAATCAAAGAATATCAACAAATATGCTGCACGCGCATCTTTGGTCTGGTCATACTGTAGCTCGGATCTGAAAAGAGCATTAACCCACTGGAAGAACAGACCGTTTGTGGGCTAATGTCAGATGAATTCTATTCCCATTGGCTGGCTGTTGCTACAGTACAACAAAATCACAGACTGAATCATGAATTGTATTTTTGAGTTTGTTGCACTGAAAAAGGTCTGATACGTAATGTTGATTCAATCACATTTGGGAAAATAATTGATAGACTGCACAGTGTAAACTAATAGGGAGAACACAGTGAAGTCGTGTGCGTCTGTGCAGGCTGGCATTTCTTCTGAGCAACACAGCCCTTGGAGGTTCACAATGTTTATACATTAATTGACTTCCTGGTCGATGCTAAATGTTTCCCTTACCAATAATGTGAAGTACCATGACGTTGTAATTTTTCAGCAAAGCTCTCTTCTTTGTGAGATCAAGTGACATTGTGCAGAGTTAGAGGGTGTGGAGGATGAAGTCCTTTATACAGGAGTTCTGTGAATTTTTCAAAGCTCACAATTTTTTTTATTTAAAACCAATGATATTTCAGATACTTCCTGTCTTTTCTCTGGGAAATTGTTTCTCTGAGGCTGTATCATATCATTAAAGTGATCCAGAAATAACAATGAACTGCCTTAAAATGAACATACAATCAGATTATCTCAGCAAAAATATGTAAGCCGCTTTACACAAAACAGAAATACTTTGAGTTTGGCGACTATTAACACAAATTACTGGAACCACATATAACCTTTAAGAAAATATTGTATTTTGTCATTATTTTCTGTTCCTTTCTTTTCTTCTATTTTAGGTGTTTGTATTTATAAAAAAAAACCCCACAAAATCTAACTTCTAAATGATTCTGTCTGTTTTCAGTATTATCTGTTCAATGACAAATATTTACTACCTTTCCTTCATCTGTGTTCTTTCGTGCCCTCTCTCCTTCTCACACACGGTAAGACACTGGGTTGTATTGCCCTCCTGCCTCTCTCTCCTGGTGTGTTTAAGTTCAGAGAGTGGAGGATTACTTCCTCTTCAATATTTGCTATGTTGCTCTGGGGGGATAGTTCATGACTCCAGATTTAGCCCACTCGTTTACTCTCTCTTTCTCTCTCTCTTCCTATCTTTTTCTCCTGCCCGCGGTAAACGACTGATCTGGGACATACGGCATCCCTTGCGTTCTGTCCTACTTTAGTATCGTCCTTTCTTTTTCTCGTCCTTTTTCTCTCTTTCCTCCTGATTCCTATCTCTTCCCTGTCTGTGCTAATACCTCTTTCCATCTGTTGCTTCTGCCATGTCTTTTTCTCTGGTCCAATGGGGTGTTTAAGATACTTCCATTTGAGAAGTCATTAAGAGACACGGCGGCGTTGCCCTGGTGTGAAAATGTCTGATAGCTGGAGGGCTGGATGCTTTAAGCTGTCATCACCGAGACGCGGGGAGCAAGACATACTCGAGCTAGATTTACCATCAGACAATGGCTGCATGTTCAGAGAGAACATTGAATCTTGGATTTGCAAGATAGGAGAACATAAAAGTAAATGAACCGGTACTACTAGCTGGTTAGTGATAAGGGTTCAGAAATGACCCCTTGTTGTCTGTCTCATGCCACACTGTGAGGTGACCCGGGGTGGATGTACAGTATTGTGTTGTTGCTTTGTGCTCTTGTAGGACAGGGTCAAGATAAACCAGCCTCTCTCCCAGCGGCACCGCGGCACGCTTCTCTTGGCCTCTCTATGTCTTTCACTCTCTGTCTGTCTCTCTGTTGGTGTGTTTCTTTCTGTCTCTCTTTCTCTGTCTGTCTGTCTGTATCTCTCTCTCTCTGTCTGTCTCTCTCTGTCTCTTTCTCTCTGTCTGTCTGTCTTTCTCTGTCTGTATGTCTGTCTCTGTCTGTCAGTCTCTCTCTGTCTGTCTGTCTCTCACTGTCTGTTTCTGTCTGTCTCTCTGTCTGTCTGTATCTCTGCCTGTCTATCTCTCTGTCTGTCTGTCTCTCTCTGTCTGTCTCTCTCTGTCTGTCTCTCTGTCTCTCTCTCTGTCTCTCTCTGTCCCCGCCTGTCTCACCTCCTGTCTGTCTGCCTGTCTGTCTCTGTCTGTCTCTCTGTCTCTCTCTCTGTCTCTCTCTGTCCCCGCCTGTCTCACCTCCTGTCTGTCTGCCTGTCTGTCTCTGTCTGTCTCTCTGTCTCTCTCTCTCTGTCTCACCTCCTGTCTGTCTGCCTGTCTGTCTCTGTCTGTCTGTCTTGAAGTCTCCACCCCACCCTATCGCAGACACACGTCTGGTGCATTGCAATGATCCCATTCATAGCAATTAGAGGGAGGTGTTGGCAACAGTCGCCATGCAGCAGGGATTGGCTGGGAGTTTATTTGTGCTAATTGTGCCATTGAGCGGAGAAGGGGTGAAGAGCAGGATGGGAGTTTTCCCAGCAGTCACAACTGCATCATCAAAGTGGACCTATTTATAGAATCAGATGCTTGGTAAGGAGCTGGCCCAGCCCGGACGTTGATCACAGCAGCACCGGCAGGACCGACGGCACACGTGGATCAGAACATGTGACTGGATGTGGCCCTGGTGCTACCCCCAGCCATCATGTTGCTTTAGTTTTCTGTTTAAGGGTTTAATGTTTGGTTGTAATCATGTGATTTGTTGTAAGTCTGTGATTTCATTTGAATGAGGGCAACTTGATTGTTCCTGTTTCATACAGCGTTACGGTACTGTGATTTTGGTGGACCTAGTTGGGATACAGTAAGGACACTGTGTGTGGTCAGCGTTTTGTAGCAGTGCACCTAAGTGTCAGCACAGCTTGTGCCCCTACAAGCAGCGTCTGCCTCTCCATTGTCCCACCTTATAATGGAGCTGTTCCCCTGTGGGACCACACTGTGCCTCCCCCAGACCGTACGTTCAGATAAGCATGTGACATTATCGTGTAGTTCATTTGGCCGTTACTGTAAATCCCATAGCTTCCCTGCTTCCCCATAATCAGTGAACTCTTGTCCTTGACCAGGGCTGCCCGTAATCAGTGAACTCTTGTCCTTGACCAGGGCTGCCCGTGTCAGTGAACTCTTGTCCTTGACCAGGGCTGCCCGTGTCAGTGAACTCTTGTCCTTGACCAGGGCTGCCCGTAATCAGTGAACTTTTGTCCTTGACCAGGGCTGCCCCGTGTCAGTGAACTTTTGTCCTTGACCAGGGCTGCCCGTGTCAGTGAACTTTTGTCCTTGACCAGGGCTGCCCGTGTCAGTGAACTCTTGTCCTTGACCAGGGCTGCCCGTGTCAGTGAATTTTTGTCCTTGACCAGGGCTGCCCGTGTCAGTGAACTTTTGTCCTTGACCAGGGCTGCCCGTGTCAGTGAACTTTTGTCCTTGACCAGGGCTGCCTGTGTCAGTGAACTTTTGTCCTTGACCAGGGCTGCCCCGTGTCACTGTGAGAGAGTGTGTGGCTCTGAGTTAAGCACCAGTCATGGCAGTGGAGGGTTATGAAGTTTTTACAGCAATGCTATGTGCTGGCTGTATTGGTGGGGCGGCTTTGTGCATTAATAATAGAGGCACTGCTGGCAGTATTAATAGTAACAGTGGGGCTGTGCTGTGGCAGTATGAATGGGTGTTGATGTTCCAGATATCCTACGCATGCAGGGTTTAGGGCAACTGGAGTGGTCGTCTTCGGCACCAGAACTAACAGCTGTAGAAAAAGCTGCCTGGCAGAAGGCTCCTAAGAGACAGACACTCATATGTGTCAGGATGCAAGAATTATTGATTTGCCCTTCTCTTTCCTCTCCTGTCGACGCTAAAGGCTTCCTGGTTAGAACGTTTTCTTCGGAAAATAACAGTTGCCACCCTTCTACATTCATATCCACTCTGCTGTTTGGAACAGTTTGAAGTCATAGCGCAACAAAGAGAAAAATGCAGTGAAATTCTTCTCCAGCATATTATTATTTAAAACACAAACACAATTAAGAACTGAAATAGAAGTGTGAAAGAAATTCGATGGGTAGAGAGGAGATACTAGGAGAGGAGAGACTGGGAGAGGAGAGATTAGAAGGAGAGGATATGAGAGGAGAGACTAGGAGAAGAGAAACTAGGAGAGGGAAGGAGAGACTAGGAGAAGAGAGATTAGGAGAGAAGAGACTGGGAGAGACTGGAAGAGGAGAGACTAGGAGTGGAGAGATCAGAGGCTAAAAAAGAGGAGGAAAGACTATAAGGAAAGGAGGGACTCTGAGAGGAGAGTGGAGAGAAAGAGTCAACTGACCGTATCATGTGGGATGTTTTGAAGGGATTTGTAAGAAGAGAGAGGTAGAAGACAGTAGAAGAGAGAATTGAGAGATAGATTAAAAGAGATGTGAGGAGAGTAGAGTCTAGAAGGGAAGGATAGGATAGGAGGGAGAGAGAGAATGGAGAGAATATGAGTAGTGTCCCATAGCAGAGAGAAAGAGGAACGAGGGGTTAGATTAAAAAGTGGAGATCGAAAGCAGAGGAAAAGACAGAGAGAACTAAAGGAGATACCCAAGACTGTTTGAAAGGATATTGATTGGCTGACTTAAAATAGTTGAACACTATGTTATGCTGGTTTCCTATGTGGTAGAGTTCATGAAATCAAATGAAGTCTCTCTAAGAGTACAAAAAAAATACAAATAACAGCCACCAGTTCTCCTTTTGCAAACCACCAACTCAGCAACTGTTGCACAATAGGGAGCTGTCCAACCCATTGCACCTTAACCCGGTCCTAAACTACTCTAGGACAGTTCAGGTCCAGCTCTCTGCTCTCCAATGGTGTTTCTCAAACCAACCCATATACTTTAGGCAGTGTTCTACTTTGGAGATGATCCCATTCAAGACTCAGCTTGGGTCTTTTACGGTCTCTCTATTTCTGTCACTGACTGTAAATCTGTAGTGTAATCTCTGCTCCCTAGTTACAAAGTGTTTATTACAGCCAGCACACATACCTGGCTAGTTAGACCGGTTAAAACTGACCTGCTCATCACACGCAACTTTGGTCCAGTCCCAGCAGCTTTGGACCAGTTCCAGCAGCTTTGGTCCAGTCCCAGCAGCTTTGGTCCAGTCCCAGCAGGTTCTCAGTTATTTGAGGGAGTTGTTCTTGGACATGACTTCAAAAGCTATCATGCTGACAAAGATGAGAGACAAGGGGATTCCTAATGGAACTAGAACAAACCTGGACCATGATGATTTGGATTTTCATGTTATCCACCAAGGGGTCCTGTTAGAGGAGTCATTTACATGTGTTGCTTTAAGAATAACAGAGATGATTAATCAAATATGAAATAGCTTGTACTTTCTTTAAGACTCCCTAATGTCTCATCTGTGGGTAACACAAAGCAAAGATATATACTGTAGCGCTTTACTCCTTTACTCTGTACTAGTACTTCATAGTTGGATTTAGATCTTAGTCATACTAATTTTCAAATTTATTCTTGAATGTCGAAAAATACAAAGGTCATGAATATTGAAAATGTACATTTTGCCACATTTTCTATTTTTGTAAAACATATGTAATATACTTTATGGGCATATGCAAGTTGTGGGCTGGGATCTCTGCTACTCATAGAGTTATGGCCTGTTATACAGGGAAATTGGCATAGTACGCAATGTAACCAATCATCAATGTCTTTTTAATTGAATCGTTCCATATCCTACAAATCTTTTGAGAGAGCAACCATTTTAAATCCATCCTCACATTAATTCTGTTGGTAATGCTTTTTGAAACATAACTCTAAAAGTAGCTCTGATATGCACTTAGTGAAGAATATTACGTTAAAGAATAAATTATATATATATAAAACACATTTGTGTTTATATTATTCAATATTTGTAAATGTAAGATTTTTAAAATGAATATAAAAATGCTACTCATATTCCAGAGCATGCAGTAAAGCTTCATATAACACAGATGTTTATGACATCCTTCGACTGGCACGTTGGCACACATTCTAAAACATCATGCTCCTTCCTTGTTCTAGTTCAGTGAGGAATCACCAAGTCAAACGTGACAGACGATGTCCTACTAGTCTGGTTTCAGGTCTATTACCACGACCTGCTAACCTGTACTGCATGGCCTGCCAAGGGCATCTGGAGGGGTTAGCTAAAGCACATGTAGATGTAAGACCAGGCCAGGCCGGGCCAGGCCAGGCCAGAGTTTTGGGATCAGAATCAGACAGCCTAAACTGTGTTGTTGTTGGGGGTTGTCATTTGGCCTCCTGTTCCCCTGCATACAGCCCTGGAGCAGAGCAGCATCTCCTTTTAATATTTCACATCCCTCGTATGCTCCTGACCCCCCCCCCCAGCTACTCCCACTAGCCCTCATTTATTTATGAGCCCCTCCACTGCCAGATAATGGCCCCCACTTATGCTGCCTGCTAGTCTGGGAGGCCGGGGGAAGAGGGTGGCAGAACGGGAGGCAGGGAGGGAGTTGGGTAGGGAGGTAGAGGGGGAGGGAGAGAAAGAGGCATAAAGGGGCGGGAGGAGGAGGAGGACGCGGGGAGGCGAAGAGGGAGATACAAAGAGAGGTAGCGATGGATCGGGAGGTGGACCGGGGGGAAGCGAGGTGGGCGGGCAGTGAGCGGGCGGGGGCAGTATGTGATGTCATTACTCTGGAACTGGATCACCAGAGAGAAGTGTAGGTGAAGATGCAGTAAGTCAGTTCCTCCTGGATTAGTCAGTTCCTCTTGGATTAGTCAGTTCCTCCTGGATTAGTCAATTCATCCTGGAATAGTCCTTCCTCTTGGATTAGTCAGTTCCTCCTGGATTAGTCAATTCATCCTGGAATAGTCCTTCCTTTTGGAAGAGTCAGTTCCTCCTGGAAGAGTCAGTTCCTCATGGATTAGTCAATTCCTCCTGGATTAGTCTTTCCTCCCGGATTAGTCCTTCCTCGTGGAAGAGTCAGTTACTCCTGGAAGAGTCAGTTCTGCTTGGATTAGTCAATTTCTCCTGGATTGGTTGATTATTTAATCATCCCATAATTTTAATCCCCATGAACCTTCACCATTCTGTGAAGTTCATCGTCACTTATTTATTCTGTCTCTGATGAACTGCATGATTTCCCAGGTCCTAGTGGGAGGAGCACAGAGCAGAACTGTTGTGTGACTCCAGGTTTATTTCTATGCGACAGTTATGCAATCAACATTTCCGCGTATTTCCACTGCCATATCTTGCATTATTAATTTGACAGAAACAAAACGGTCCCACCATTTAACAGACAAATTTTTTGTCGAAAATGAAGTTGGCAGTCCCACCAAGTTGACTACATGAAAATGGCAGATGCCTTCAACGGTCATGTCATGCTTAAGGAGGACGTGTTTTCTGTAACACTTTGTGTCTGTGGATGCTCTATAGATTATCTTCTGACTGTCAGCAACATTTTAACTATCTATTATTAACCTTTATCTTTAACCCTTACCCTAAACCTTATTCTAAACCTAAACCTAATCCTAACCTTAGCAAGCAGTTGCTAATCAACAGATAGTAATGCTATCAACAAAGATTCAACAGACTATCTATAGAACATCTACGGATGGAAATTAGAACTCTCAATATAAAGTGTAACTGTGTTTCCCCTCAGATATCTCCTCTAACCATCCCTATGGTCGACAGTAATATTTATTTATTTATTATGTGATATTTATTATGTCTTGTTTCCGTCAGACCTGCTTTGTTTTATACAATATGACTTGCATAAAAACTTTGGATCAAAGCGTGTTTAATAGCAGCAGTAGCTAACCTTGAAGTCTCCTGTGCCCAGGGTCTCCTTGGGAACAGTTTGATTGGCATGTTCTCAGACGTATAGCAGAAGGATTACATAACTGTAAAGATTACGCCCCTCACCTACACTAGAGTTGTATGGGAAAGGCAAGAGCGTGCAGCCATGTTCCTACCACACCTGCTCACTTGTCAGGGTCTGTAACGGTTTAACAGGTGGAAGTCATTGGGAGCTGTACCATGGATGGACTGTGGGTGTAAGATTGACCATATTACGTCTACCAGTAAATTCAGTTCAGATCTCCACAACTGCAGTTTAGGAGTGGGCCTGTGTGTGTGTGTGTGTGTGTGTGTGTGTGTGTGTGTGTGTGTGTGTGTTTATATGCTGGAGAGGGACTGGCTAGAGAGGAGGAGAGTCAGAGAGAAATTGGCCGCTCCAATTTAGTCGCCTGAAAGTGGAGCGGTCTGTTCCTTGGAAGTTTCCCAGGCAAACTTTCTGGGGACCGAGACACTGAAAATATCCTTCTATATACATGCTTTGTCCTACATACAGTAAAAGAGAGGCTGAAAGAAAGGAAGGGAGAAGGAGAACAGAGAGAGCTGGAGAGGGAGAAAGATAGAGTAGAAGAATCTTATTGGGGAGGGTGAATGTCACATGGCACAGACGGGGTTGGTGGGACCGTAAAGCAGATGATGTCACAAAACCTCCTCATTGGATGTGGATGTAAAGTGCTTTGATCGCATGTAGAACCACCTTATCAGTCCAATCTACTAAGGAAAGTGTGACTTTGGATCGTTACAGAACCATTCATATATGTGTGGACTACACGGAGCCATACCTCCTGCATCTCTCTGACATTACCGCTCAATAGGATTTGTGGACAAAAAGAGTGGGTCAGTCAACCGCACTGAACGCCAGGAAGTCCAGTCAATGTTCCAGTGGTGACCATTGTCAGACTTAAGTAAAGTTAAAAATAGCTTAATAGAATATTCAATTAAAATGAATGTCAGACAGTAAATTACCACTTACTACTACTACTCTAAAAGGAGATTGTTTTGAACATCAGCTCAGAGGCATTGTTAAAGGAAGACTCTGCGAAATGACGTAGATATGCAAATAGTAAACAGCATATTTGGTCAATTTCTGCAACAACTTACAGCATTGAAGCGTAATGCTCTACTTCTCAGCTGTTTTTTTTACCCATGACCAACATGCTGGAACAGCGTGAAGCAAACCCGTGCGCATGCGCAAACAGTGTGTTTGACTGTCTGTGAGACAAGTCTTGCATCAAGCTCCTATCAATATCTGCTGTTCAGCTCATGGTACCAGCATTTCGCGGGGTCTCCCTTTACCAGGAATGTCCTTTTTCTATAAATGTCAGAATTTTGCATTTTGTCTCTTTAAGTATTTGAAATGAAAGTACTTGATCATTTTCTTTTTGGAATGTAGTAAAATAAAAGTAAAATCTGTCAAAAATATGAATATTAAAGAGCATAAGTCATTAATATTACTTACTATTTTTCCACTGCTGCCCTTTAGTACAGTTACAGAGTGACCCTGCGTTCCAAGGGGAATGCTTTGAGGTCTGTGTTGAGGGGAGATAACAGCGGGAGAGATCTTTATCGCTAGTAGGCATTATCTAATCTAATCCATATCTCTTTCTCTTCCATCTCTCCTCATCCACGCAGGGCAGGCACACTCATCGAGGTGTTTTATGGGTGAGTCATCACGACTTCTCTCTTTAAGCTATATTAGCATATTTCCCTAGCATTTTCTTCAGATAACCGCTCACGTGTCCTCCTTTCATGTCCACCCCAGTTCACCTGATCACGCTGGCTTCTCCGCCTTCACTGCTTCCGCTGTCTCTACTCCTTGCTTCCTGTTCTACTCCACATCCACGACCCTTCTCAGTTCCCCCTCAGTCTCTTTCTTCAACCATCCCTCCTTCTCTCTATGTCTCTCATCTCATATCAGCCTTGTTCACCTCTCCATCTCTAATCACATCTGCCGTGTTCCTGTCCTTTCTCTACAATGATATCTCACTCTCTCCCTGCCTGCTCCCACTTCTTGTCTCCTTGTTCCAAATCCTCAGCTGAAACTGATCCTCTGTATGTCCCTACCCACCCCCGAATCTCTCTTTCTCTCTCTCTCCCTTCGTTTCCTGTACTCCCAAACTGCTGCTTGCCTCTTCGTTATCTGCTCCCCTTCTTGTCCGTATCTTTCATTACTCAGCACTATGCAAAATATCTTTCATTTTCTATCATGTTAGATTTTTTTTTCTCCCTTTCCCTGTTAGTCAGCTTTCTGAAAGGCTGCCAACCTGCCCTCTCTGTCCTTCCTCCAGCCCCCTAATCTATCCCTCTGTCTGTCTCTCTCTCTTCCTCTGTCTCCTCTGTCTCTCTCTCTCCCTCTGTGTCCTCTGTCTGTCTCTCACCCTCTCCCTCTGTGTCCTCTGTCTGTCTCTCTCCCTTTGTGTCCTCTGTCTGTCTTTTCTCTTTATGTCCTCACGTTGTCCTCACATTCTCTCCCCTCTCTCTTTCTCCCCTGCCCTGTCTCTCTCTCTCTCTCTCTCCCTCTCTCTCTCTCTCTGCCTTTCTGTCCTTTCGTCTTGATGATCTCTCTTCTGAAAATATGTTCATTCATACTCCTGTATTCCTCCCTCTCTCTAGTCTGTCTTCCACTCTCACTTATGTTTGTTCTCTCCAGGTCACTTTGTTTCTCTCTCTCCCAAGTTGCTCTCCAATGCTAGCTGTCAGTGCGTCCAGGGCCAGGCCTATAACACCACCGTGGCCTGTCAGTTCAGCTGCACCGCGCTCCGCTCTCTTCATCAGTGAGGAGGAGTCTGTTGTGCATGAGTATGACACGGGTTTAAAGAACCATGAGACGTGACACTACATCTGTGTTTGTCAGATCCTTTGTCCCTATGTGACATGTACTCCCAGGCACTCCAAGGCTTTGTGTTGGCACTGTCTCACCATCTTTCATTCGGAGGTCTTCTCTCTCCCTCTGGGTTCATATATTGTCTTTTCCTCTCCTGTCATTCCATGCGATGACAGATCGGTTTGTGCTGTAACTCACTTTCCTCTGGGAATAGCCCTGGTGGCTGGTGACAAATGTATATTTTCTCATACAGGTCCATGTGTCTTTTAACCATCTTAGGAACAGGCATGCAGGCCCTTTCACCGAAACACACAATCAAACACACACACACAGACTTGAACACTCTATTTCCCTTCATTTCACTTCATTACCCTCCTTTGCTTGGGTACAATTAAAGTGAAGTAACACAACCTACAACAGGATATTGGCTGTTATAAAACAAAGGCTCAAATCAGCACCCAAGAAATAAAACGAACTCAACACTGTGTGAAGAACCAATCTGTCCTGGGTGACTGTTTTATAGGAGCCGCCATGGATGCTTCACTGTGCTGTGGCTCGGCAGTCATCGCCGAGAGAGTTGCCTCGTGGCTGATAGGTGATTGCTGTGTGGTATCCACGACGGGCTGAGTGGAACACTACAGCGTGTAGTGTTGTCTGCAGGAAAACACTCCTGCCTGAAGTTGCTCTCTCTGAGAGGTGATACTGAAGCGCGTTTCCCATGGTACTATGAAGTGCTATCGTCTAGTCTGAGGAGTGTGTGTGCAGAGACAACCTAGTCCACAGAGTGTATAGTCTTCTGTGCAGCGGTCGTGGAGGGTCCTTAGTGCAACCTTCTGTGCTGCTTTATGAACCGTGTCGGAGCGCCGCAGTTGATGGCGTGTCGTTACAGTACTTGTGAAGTTCCAGGGAGCCCGGCTGTGTTACGTAATGTAGGTCTACGTTAGAGAACAGAGACAGACGGGGGACAGAAAGATCTATCGCGATGATATTTATATCTGAGTGCTTGAAGAAACCGATGAATGAACTAGCAACGCATGGTTGACACTGAAAAGAATGAAAAAGAATGAGGACATGAAAAGGTGTAGGAACCCTGGCCTTGCAGAGACACTGGGGCTTCTGACACATACTGGGACTGTCCTTGGAACTATTTATTTCTCTCTCTGCCTTTTCCTCTCTACCCCTTTCAATTTAAAGGATTCATTGGTAAGGGAAACATTTGTTTACACTGTGAAAGCAAGTGGGAAATAGGCAAGGAATAATAGAGAAAATTCAACTAAGATAGAGAACAGAAATTAGAAGTAAACATTACACTCACCATTTCGAAAAGGATGAAGGCATTGCTGTCTGTCTCTCTTTTGACCGTCTTCGGTCTTCTGCTCCTCAGTGAGTCTCCTGGAATGATGCCACTGACACTGGTGCCACCCTCCCTGTCGCCATGACAATGCCGCTCAGCCCCCTCTCCAGTGACGAGGACCGCCACAGGATGCTGGGAAACCCTCGACATCTATATCCAGGGGCAGAGGAAGAGGAGGAGGAGGAAGAGGAGGAGGAGGAAGGTGACGACGATGACCGCGATGACGAAGGAGAGGATGTGGAGAATGGCGAGCTGGAGGGAGAAGAGGAAGAGGAGGAAGAGGAAGTGGAGGAAGTCAGACGAGGAGGAAGGGATGAGGCGTACAGGCAATCAGTCAAAATGGCTGGACGACCCCCAGGAGACAGGCAGATACGGCCCGGCAACACTGGCCACGCAGCCAACCCTTATTCGTCCAACCCTGGACCAAACCACCAACAGCCAGCCAATCAGCAGCAGAAGAGGCTGAGGGAACGTAGCTCTAGCACAGCACCGCCGGAGGACGCCCACATCGCCATGATGGTGTTCCGCATTGGCATCCCCGACATCAAACAGACGGTCAGTGGTTTCGCATTTACTCCTATACCGCCCCTATAGGAACTACAAACGTAATGACCATTAATGGTCAGAACCACCCCTCTCATTCTAAC
>JACXGI010016275.1:0-16765 GCA_016801175.1 Esox masquinongy | reverse complement strand
GACAACTAATGAAAACCCCAAATTCAGTATCTCAGAAAATTAGAATATTGTGAAAAGGTTCAATATTGAAGACACCTGGTGCCACACTCTAATCAGCTAATTAACTCAAAACACCTGCAAAGGCCTTTAAATGGTCTCTCAGCCTAGTTCTGTAGGCTACACAATCATGGGGAAGACTGCTGACTTGACAGCTGTCCAAAAGACGACCATTGACGCCTTGCACAAGGAGGGCAAGACACAAAAGGTCATTGCTAAAGAGGCTGGCTGTTCACAGAGCTCTGTGTCCAAGCACATTAATAGAGAGGCAAAGGGAAGGAAAAGTTGTGGTAGAAAAAAGTGTACAAGCAATAGGGATAACCGCACCCTGGAGAGGATTGTGAAACAAAACCCATTCAAAATGTGGGGGAGATTCGCAAAGAGTGGACTGCAGCTGGAGTCAGTGCTTCAAGAACCACCACGCACAGACGTATGCAAGACATGGGTTTCAGATGTCGCATTCCTTGTGTCAAGCCACTCTTGAACAAGACACAGCATCAGAAGTGTCTCGCCTGGGCTAAAGACAAAAAGGACTGGACTGCTGCTGAGTGGTCCAAAGTTATGTTCTCTGATGAAAGTAAATTTTGCATTTCCTTTGGAAACCAAGGTCCCAGAGTCTGGAGGAAGAGAGGAGAGGCACAGAATCCACGTTTCTTGAAGTCCAGTGTAAAGTTTCCACAGTCAGTGATGGTTTGGGGTGCCATGTCATCTGCTGGTGTTGGTCCACTGTGTTTTCTGAGGTCCGAGGTCAACGCAGCCGTCTACCAGAAAGTTTTAGAGCACTTCATGCTTCCTGCTGCTGACCAACTTTATGGAGATGCAGATTTCATTTTCCAACAGGACTTGGCACCTGCACACAGTGCCAAAGCTACCAGTACCTGGTTTAAGGACCATGGCCAGTACCTGGTTTAAGGACCATCCCTGTTCTTAATTGGCCAGCAAACTCGCCTGACCTTAACCCTATAGAAAATCTATGGGGTATTGTGAAAAGGAAGATGCGATACGCCAGACCCAACAATGCAGTAGAGCTGAAGGCCACTATCAGAGCAAACTGGGCTCTCATAACACCTGAGCAGTGCCACAGACTGATCGACTCCATGCCACGCCGCATTGCTGCAGTAATTCAGGTAAAAGGAGCCCCAACTAAGTATTGAGTGCTGTACATGCTCATACTTTTCATGTTCATACTTTTCAGTTGGCCAACATTTCTAAAAATCCTTTTTTTGTATTGGTCTTAAGTAATATTCCAATTTTCTGAGATACTGAATTTGGGATTTTCATTAGTTGTCAGTTTTAATCATCACAATTAGATGAAAAAAACATTTGAAATATGTCAGTCTGTGTGTAATGAATGAATATAATATCCAAGTTTAATTTTTTGAATGGAATTACTGAAATAAATCAACTTTTTGATGATATTCTAATTATATGACCAGCACCTGTATGTGCAAAACCACGCCCCAGCACATGTTCATTGGTCAATAGCATCAATGTTTTTTGACATACTTGCCTGGCTGATTTAACTTTTGGAGACCATGGTTCCTAGATGCAAAATATCAAACTACGTGAAGATCGGGCATTTGGTGCCAGAGGAGTTACATTTTTAGTGTTTTTCAAAAAATGGCAGAAAATCCATCATGGCGGACTTTATGGGTCCCAATGGCAAAAATGAACTGCTCAAACCCTAATAATGAACCGGAACAAACACAATAGGGTTTTACCAGTGAACTGCTGAAACCCTAATAATAATGAACTGGAACAAACACAATAGGGTTTCACCAGTGAACGTCTGAAACCCTAATAATAATGAACTGGAAACAAAAAAATAGTGTTTCACCAGTGAACTGCTGAAACCCTAATAATAATAAACCGGAACAAACACAATAGGGTTTCACCAGTGAACTGAAAGAAAGTTGGCTTCTTGTCTGTAGCTTAAACAGTTCAAAACATACAGCCTAATAGGGAATCATGCTAATCACTAATGCAGCCTAATTGCTAATTCATGCTAATTACGCAAATTAGCACATGTTAAATCGATTAACGTTTCCTAATTTGAAGTAGGGATGGCCTAAACTGGTGTAAAAAAGTTGGTTTCGTGTCTGTAACTTGAACGGTTCAAAAGATACAGCCTAATAGTAAATTAACGGTAATTATGAAAATTAGCACATGTAAAATCAATTACCTTTTCTTAGTTTGTAGTAGGGATACCTTAAACGTGTAAAACAAAGTTGGTTTCGTGTCTGTAGCACGAACGGTTCAACAGAAACAGCCTAATAGATCATTAATGCTAATTACGCAAATTGCATACGTAAAATTAATTATCGTGTCATTATATGAACAGGGGATAGCTAAACTGGTGAAGCAAGGTTGGTTTCATGTCTGTAGCTCGAACAGTTCAAAAGATACAGCCTAATAGTCAATTAACGGTAATTACGCCAATTAGCGTACGTAAAATCAATAAAAGTTTCATTATATGAACTGGGGATATTCTAAACAGGTGAAACAACGTTGGTTTCGTGTCTGTAGCTCGAACGGTTAAAATTTTAAAGCCCAGTTGTATATTTGCTGTAATTACCCAAATTAGCATACATAAAATCAAACAACATTTCCTAATTTGAAGTATGGATAGCCTAAAATGGTGAAACAAAGTTGGTTTCGTGTCTGTAGCTTAAACGGTTCAAAAGATACAGCCTAACAGTAAATAAACGGTAATTACGCTAATTGGCATGTATAAAACCTATGGCCATTTCCGGATTTGAAGTAGGGACAGCCTAAAATGGTGAAACAAAGTTGGTTTTGTGTCTGTAGCTTAAACGGTTCAAAAGATACAGCCTAACAGTAAATAAACGGTAGTTACGCTAATTAGCATATATAAAACCTATGGCCATTTCCTAATTTGAAGAAGGGATAGCCTAAAATGGAGAAACAAAGTTGGTTTCGTGTCTGTAGCTTAAACGGTTCAAAAGATACAGCCTAACAGTAAATAAACGGTAATTACGCTAATTAGCATATATAAAACCTATGGCCATTTCCTGATTTGAAGTAGGGACAGCCTAAAATGGTGAAAAAGTTGGTTTCATGTCTGAAGCTTAAACGGTTAAAAACTGGTGTAAACGGCCTAAACTGGTAGCTTAAACGGCCTAAACTGGCGTAAAAAAGTTGGTTTCGTGGCTATAGCTCGAACAGTTTAAAAGATACAACCTAACCGTAATGGTAATTACGCTAATTAGTATTTGTAAAATCAATGACCGTTTCATAGTTTGCAGTACAGATAGACTAAACGTGTGAAACACAGTTGGTTTCAGGGCTGTCGCTCAAACGGTTCAAACGATACAGCCTAGTAGTAAATGTACGCTAATTACACAAATTTACAAATGTAAAACCAAGTACCATTTCATAAATTGCAGTGGGTATATCCTAAATGTGTGAAACAAAGTTGGTTTCATGTCTGTAGCACCAACGGTTCAAAAGATACAGCCTAATAGTTAATCAACACTAATTATGCTAATTAGCGCTAATTAGCATACGTAAAATCACGTACCCTTTCAAAAATTGCAGTAGGTATAGCTTAAACATATGAAACAATGTTTGTTTCGTGTCTGTAGCTCAAACGGTTCAAAAGATACAGCCTAATAGTTAATTAACGGTAAATACGCTAATTAGCATACGTAAAATCAATAAAGGTTTCATTATATGAACTAGGGATAGCCTAAACTGGTGAAACAAAGCCGTTTTTGTGCCTGTAGCTCGCGCAGCTCAAAAGTTACAGTCCAATAGTTAATTTACGCTAATGATGCAAATTAGCACACGTAAAATCAAAGAACTTTTCCTAATTTGAAGGAGGGATAGTCTAAACTTTTGAATGAGAGTCAGTCTCATCTCTGTAGCTCAAACGGTTGAAAATATACAGCCTAGTAGTTAATTAACACTATTTATGCTAATTAGCATACGCAAAATCAATAATTGTTTCATAATTTCAGGTGGGAATAGCTTAAAAGTGTGAAACAAAGTTGGTTATGTGTCTGTAGCACAAACGGTTCAAAAGATACAGCCTAATAGCTAATTAATGCTAATTATGCTAATTAGCATACGTAAAATAAATTATCCTGTCATTCTATGAACTGGGGATAGCTAAACTGGTGAAACAAAGTTGGTTTCATGTCTGTAGCTCGAACGGTTTCAAAGATATGGTATAATAGTTAATAAATGCTAATTACGGTAAATAGCATGCGTAACATCGATAAACGTTTCATAATATGAACTGGGGAAAGCCTCAACAGGTGAAACAACGTCGGTTTCATGTCTATAGCTCGAAATGTTCAAAACTCAAAGCCTAGTTGTTAATTTACGCTAATTACGGAACTTGTTTATAAACATGTAATAGAATTCTAATTTAGGTTAGCCTCAAACCTTTAAAATTGTTATCAAAGGTTGATTGGCCCTAAAGCATGAACATTTTGAATTGAAACCTCTGTATTACTTTGGCTCTCAATGAAACACGTTAATTTATGCAAGCTTTGAATGTTAATAAATACAAAAGTAAAGATAGTATCAAAAATTTGAATACAAGCAACTCAAGTTGGGCCAGACTGAACATCTTGCTGTTGGTTTGGACTTGATAGCTTAAAAAATGTAGGAGGAGATGCGTCTAGAATTTTTGACTAGGTTTTCTGACTAGGTTTTTGACTAGGCCTTCGGCAAGCACACCTAATAATAAGTAGTACGGGAGAAATCTATAGATGTGCTTTGCCTTTGGCAAGCACATGTAGAAGTGTATGAATGTATGCTTGTTATGTTTAGATAACAAGCATACATTCATACACTTCTACATGTGCTATCCGTACACAGGAAGTCACCTTCAGTCAAAGTAATTAGCCAATGGACTTACAGTACTGTGTTGTGTATTCTGTCCTGCGATGTCTAAAAAGCAGAGGACAACCGGAAGTTCTTTGAGATGAGATCGAGTTTGTTAGACAGAGTATTGAGTCTGTAATATCATGAACAATAGACTATCAAATGCTGCAATAAATAATTGAATTACTCTCCCCCTTGATGACTGGGTAGGTGATCATTATTTCACCACTATACGAACGCCTGGTTTCTAACACACACTTAATAATGCACCAGAAAATACCCAATAGGGTTTCACCAGTGAACTGCTGAAACACTAAAGCTGCAAGCAGCATTTCAGTGGGCCAAGCGGGGCAAAGGAAGCATCTCACTACATGCTTTCACTAGAGAAATAAACGAATGTAAATTAAAAATCCCCAAAGCTGCTACCAATCAGGATATCCAACCAAAGAAGAGTAAATTAAAACAAAATCCCCAAAACCTCGAAGAGACAGTGCATCTATAGAGTGGACAATGTCTTTGTTGTGTTCAGAGAAACAGGACATAGTGTGTGTGGGGGAGGAATGTGGTTCGCTTGAAGGAGAAGAGGAATGGCTGTATGTTAAATGAGAGGAGAATGTGCATGTGATTATTCGTTGAGTTATTAGTATGTAAAGCGAGAAGAGAGTGTACTTGGAGGGAGGGAGAGGATAGTGGTGGAGGAATATGTGTGTGGAGAGAAGAGAGAATGTGTTTGTGGAGAGAGAGGAGCGTGTCTTGGGGAGGACAGTGTGGACTGTGTGTGAAGAGAGTGTCAGGAGAAAGAGGAGATGGTGGAAATCAAGTGTCGAAGACAGTCCCGGACGCAAGGGGGGCTATGTCCCGTGAGTGAGAATGCTTTGCCCCCCAAATGTAGTTTGGGTAAGGGAATAAACTTAACAAACTTAAGGGAATAAACTTAATAAAGAAGATGAAGTGGTTTAACATTGTTGAAAAATATGGCAGCAGCATGTCACAAATGCTTTTTTACCTCTAGCTTTAGTAATCAAATCAAGACAAATGGTGTGTCAATATTTTGGTTGATGTTATCTATTTTACCTTCTACATCAAAATAAGAAAAATAATTAAAAAATATTGTACTTGAAAGGTAGTACTTTGATTCTCTGGAAAGAAGGTACTATATTTGTAAAACATTCTGTCATCTCTTATCTGACCAGTTAGGAGAGTATACAGTAGAGGCTATAACCTGCCGCTGGTTCTAAAGTCAATTAGCAAATTTGCATAAATTGCATTTTTTCACCATACTGTACTTCAAAAACCATTATCTAAACAAATAGCTGTACTTTGAACTTTATTATTTAAGATAATTAAAGAGTTTAAATATATAGCATTTATTTCTGTGTAGGCTATTGCTGTATTTCTTTATAAAAATACATTTTGTATTGATAATAGTGATGAACACGCAACTAGAAACATTTTGTTTTATATCCAATCTGTTATGTTGGGAGAACAGTCTGCTACTGTGTTTTAAAAAAATTTTTTTCAAGAACTACTAGCATTTTCAGCTCCCCTGTGCGAATAGTGCAATCACAGCTTGACGCAATCTACCTCATTTTACCGCAGTAAGAAAATGCCATAATTAGATGAGCGGCATCTGTACGTACAGTACATATACATATACAGTGGATATAAAAAGTCTACACACTCCTGATAAAATGCCAGGTTACTGTGATGTAAAAGAATGAGACAAAGATAAATCATGTCAGAACTTACTCCACCTTTAATGTGACCTATAACGTGAACAATTCAATTGAAAAACAAACTGAAATCTTTGAGGGGGAAAAATAAAAAACTCACAATAACCTGGTTGCATAAGTGTGCACACCTTTAAACTAATACTTTGTTGAAGCACCTTTTGATTTTATTACAGCACTCAGTCTTTTTGGGTAGGAGTCTATTAGCATGGCACATCTTGACGTGGCAATATTTGCCCACTCTTCTTTGCAAAAGCACTCCAAATCTGTCAGATTGCGAGGACATCTCCTGTGCACAGCCCTCTTCAGATCAACCCACAGATGTCCAATTGGATTCAGATCTGGGCTCTGGCTGGGCCATTCCAAAATGTTAATCTGCTTCTGGTGAAGCCATGCTTTTGTGGATTTGGATGTGTGCTTTGGGTCGTTGTCATGCTGAAAGGTGAACTTCCTCTTCATCTTCAGCTTTCTAACGGACGCCTGAAGGTTTTGTGCCAAAATTGCCTGGTATAACTGTTCATAATTCCCTCCACCCTGACTAAGGCCCCGGTTCCAGCTGAAGAAAAACAGCCCCAAAGCATGATGCTGCCACCACCATGCTTCACTGTAGGTATGGTGTTCTTTGGGTGATGTGCAGTGTTGCTTTTGCACCAAACATACCTTTTGGAATTATGGCCAAAAAGTTCAACCTTGGTTTCATCAGACCATAACACATTTTCCCACATGCTTTTGGGGGACTTGATGTTTGTTTTTGGAAACTTCAGCCGGGCTTGGATGTTTTTCTTTGTAAGAAAAGGCTTCCGTCTTGCCACCCTACCCCATAGCCCATTCTTATGAAGAATACGGGAGATTGTTGTCACATGTAGCACACAGCCAGTACTTGCCAGAAATTCCTGCAGTTCCTTTAATGTTGCTGTAGGCCTCTTGGAAGCCTCCCTAATGTTGCTGTAGGCCTCTTGGAAGACCAGTTTTCTTCTCGTCTTTTCATCAATTTTGGAGGGACGTCCAGTTCTTGGTCTCTGTTGTGCCATATTTTCTCCACTTGATGATGACTGTCTTCACTGTGTTGCATGGTATATCTAATGCTTTGGAAAATCTTTTGTACCCTTCTCCTGACTGATATCTTTCAACAATGAGATCCCTCTGATGCTTTGGAAGCTCTCTGCGGGCCATGGCTTTTGCTCTGAGATGCAACTAAGAAAATGTCAGGAAAATCCTACTAGAACAGCTGAACTTTATTTGTGATTAATCAGAGTCACTTTAAATGATGGCAGGTGTAAGGTGTAATGACTTCTATTTAACACGAGCTTGAATGTGATTGGTTAATTCTGAACACAGCCATATCCCCAGTTATAAGAGGGCGTGCACACTTATGCAACCAGGTTTTTGTAAGGTTTTTATTTTTCATTTTTCCCCCTCGAAGATTTCAGTTTTTCAATTGAATTGTTCAAATTATGGGTCACATAAAAAGTGGAAAAAGTTCTGACATGATTTATCTTTGTCTCATTCTTTTACATCACAAAAACCTGGCATTTTAACAGGGGTGTGTAGACTTTTTATATCCACTGTATGCATGCATGCAATTGATAGGAACAGCTGTTATTGTTTTTTTTTACCTATATTTACCCCTGTGCTTCAAGAGACTCGGACTACAGAATTCAGACAGATATGAAACACTCCATGTGTAAAATGTTACACTTTCCTTATTATGTCTTTACTTTAATTTCCCTTCTTTAAAGTTATCTGTTTTCCTCCTGTCAGCCTCCTCTCCACATCCTAGATTTCCTCCTGTGTCATTCCTCCTCCCTTTAGGTAATCTCTTGGCAGTATATGGAAAGATAAGGCTCTTACCTCTGTTATGTTATGCCTAGAAGCACTCCTGTGCGATGTATTGATATCTCCCCACAGACTTGTCTCTGTTTATGGGGCTACAACATTCCGGTGGCACAGTTATCAAGATTAGCATTCAACTCTTATTGCTTGGTTTTTATATGCAAAAAAAGTATGTGCATTCATTCCTAAGGGATGCATTATCTAGGATCAGAAGTAATGTTCTGTATCCATCTCATCAACCAGCACGCACAGGCATGCATCCACACATACTTGCGTGCAAGTGTACCTTAGGAAATACCCATACACCCCTTTCACATTATGTATTTCATCAAACCCTGATCCAACATCTAAACACAGAAAAAACATTACATTTGTCCCATGCTTTGACAATCAGGAACTGATTTTGATTACATAAAAAAGACCAAGGATTGACAATGGCCAAGGCCATGAATGACCAATGACCTAGATTACAAAAGACAACCAGCATCACGAAGAACCTTGAAAACCACAATGGTTAAGCTGAGAGTCCCTGCTGATATTGGTCGCAAACACAGGCCAAATGGAGCCAAATTTGGTAACCTTATTTTGATTTCCACTTAGTCATGTCTCCTCTAGGTCTAATAATCTAAACTGGTCTCATAATCAAGGTAGTAATCCTGTTTGTATTGATAGGCCACTGTTTTTTAAAAACTGTAAAGGGCTTAGTTTCCTGCACTTAAATATTAGGAGTCCTTTGCTTAAAATGGACTTCATCAAGATTTTGGTAGCTCAGTCAAATCCAGACATTTTCATGTTATCTGAAACCGGGTTATCTAGGAAGACTAACGATGCAAATACAGCGCTGAATGGAAACAATGTATTCAGAACAGATAGAGTTGGAAAAGGTGGTGGTGTTGCAATTTTTACAAAAAAAACACCCATCTGTCTCTTTGGTGAAATCTATCCCCATTATAAAACAATTTGAGTTGTTAGCTCTCCAACTTTCATTAGGAATAAACTGTAATATTTCTATTATTGGTGTATATCATCCACCGTCTGCAAAGAAAAGCATGTTTAACCAATTAACAGATATTTTAGCCACTTTCATTTCATCTGTAGTGGATATCCTTGGTGATTTTAACTTGGACTGGGAGTCACAGGACTCAGAACAGTGCTGGTCTAAGGAATTTGAACCTAAACTACAGGGATACTTTGAATCAATGGACTGGTCAATCTTCAAGGATTCAACCTCAAGTTTGGATGAGTATCCTGAGACAGTCAGTGGCTATGTTAGATTATGTGCAAATAGCTGAATTTCAATGCGGACTATTTGCGCTTTCTCCAACAGGAAGCCATGGGTTAATAGCAAAACCTGCATGAGGTTGAGGGAGCGTACCATTGCTTTTAAATTGGGAGACAAGGAACGCTACAAAAAATCCAGGTATGACCTTCGGAGAACCATCAAAGCCGCAAAGAGACGGTACAGGGACAAACTGGAAGATAACTACAGCAACTGTGACTCGTGGCACAGGTGGAGAGGGCTACAGGCTATTACGGACTACAAATCTAAGCCCAGTATGACTACTAACAACTCTGCCTCCCTGCCGAATGAGCTTAATAACTTTTATGCCCAGTTTGTAGCTCACAACCTGGACCCAGTGACAGCAGCACAGTGCCCACACAATGTAGTCGATCTACAGGTGACGGAGGCTGATATGAGTAAAACTTTTAAAAGGGTCATGTCTCGAAAAGCTGCAGGCCCGGACAGCATCTCTTCCCATGTCCTCGAAACATGCTACACTCAGCTAACGCAGATTTTAACATTGGTTACTGGTTATATAATTTATTAAATTTAACATTCCTGTGACCCTCCACCGACTACAATTTGCATACTGTTACAAAAGATCTGTAGATGACGCCATCTTACTGGCTCTGCATACTGCTCTAGTCCACCTTGAAAAGGAAGATACTTATGTCAGAATATAGTTTATAGACTGTAGCTCTGTTTTGATTTTTTAACAGGCAGATCCCAGACTGTGAGAACAGGAAATACCCATTCATCCACATTTGTTCTTAGAACCGGTGGTTCTCAGGGCTGCTGTCTTAGTCCCCTTTTGTATAGTTTGTTCAAACATGACTTTGCTGCCAAATAAGACAACAAAAGTATTATATAATTTTCAGATGACACTACAGTGATTGGGTTAATATGCAACAGGGATGAGAGAGCCTATAGGAGACAAGTAGTAGAACTTAACACATGGTGCCATGATAACGACCACTCTTTACATATGGAGATAGCATTGCTTCTAAATTATAGCAAATGTGCAGATCACAATTTACAAATGTATATTACAATGTGTAAACAGAAAATACAATTTACAAATCAATGTAACATTTACAAACTAATGTCTCATGATCTGCAAATACAAAACACGATCCACAAATATATTTCACTACCCATAAATGAACTCCCTTCTATTTGTACCTCAAAGCAAGGATTTGAATATATGAAAAATGATTTGCAATTATCCCTCACCTTTGAACAGTAAATTCACTGTTTGTGGATCACATTATATTTGTGGACTGATTCCTATTTGTTTGTAACTTTTTGACTACCTCAAAGCAAGGATTGTGGTAAATTGTGGTCTGCACATTTGCAATAATTTAGAAGCAATTATATCTCTGTATTTAAATTATTAAACCTTTATTTCAACAAGGAACACAAACAGAGACCCAGGTCTCTTTTACAGCTGGGCCCTGCATATACATGTTAACACATGTAGTTTTGGTTCAATGATAAAAAAAAAAACAGTGTACAGACAAAACAAGAAGCAGATAACTAGACGCTCAGACAGAAGACAAAGTACATTGCTTTACACACATGTTATTCCCTCAGTGGCCTCATGTTTTTAGTAGGTATTGGGCCCGTCAACGTCTGCGCTGTCCCTTAGGTGTAGTAAACAAACGCAGTGCACCTCTTTTTGAAGCATACATGTATATATGAAAAACATATAACACCCCTGAAAGTACAAATCATGTATTACTCTCGAGCTCCATATACAATTCATGTACAATTAAAGCATGCCTGATGTACCACTCTGGAGGATTTATGTACATCAAATATCCTAACCCAGGAATCTACAAACCATGCACAAGGGCCCTTCAACACATCAAAACCTGTAGGTTCTTTTAAGTATTATGCATCAAGATGTAAATAAGACAAAATAAATCATTATTGACTTCAGGAAGCACAGAGTAAACCACATTCCTATTTCTATCAATGGGTCATCAGTTGGAATTATTGATCATTTTAGGTTTCTTCATATACACATCACAGACAGCTTTGTTCATCGCTCCTCCCATCTAAAAAAATGATACCGGGGCATCAAATCACACACCACTCGTTTTAGTAATAGTTTCTTTCCACAGGTAGTAAAGCTGCTGAATAGCTGATGCTGTATATTTATTGTACTGTGCTTATTACATTTAATTGTTGGCTAGGCCACTCCAGGACCTTAATGTGCTTCTGAGTCACTCCTTTGTTGCCTTGGCCATGTGTTTTGGGTCATTGTCATGCTGGAATACCCATCCATGACCCATTTTCAATGCCCTGGCTGAGGGAAGAAGGTTCTCACCCAAGATTTGACGGTACATGGCCCCGTCTATCGTCCCTTTGATGCGGTGAAGTTGTCCTGTCCCCTTAGCAGAAAAACTCCCCCAAAGCATTGTTTCCACCTCCATGTTTGATGGCGGGGATGGTGTTCTTGGGGTCATAGGCAGCATTCCTCCTCCTCCAAACACGGCGAGTTGAGTTGATGCCAAAGAGCTCGATTTTGGTCTCATCTGACCACAACACTTTCACAAAGTTCTCCTCTGAATCATTCAGATGTTCACTGGCAAACTTCAGACGGGCCTGTACATGTACTTTCTTGAGCAGGGGGATCTTGCGGCCGCTACAGGATTTCAGTCCTTCATGGCGTAGTGTGTTACCAATTGTTTTCTTGGTGACTATGGTCCCAGCTGCCTTGAGATCATTGACAAGAACCTCCCTTGTAGTTCTGGGCTGATTCCTCACCGTTCTCATGAACATTGCAACTCCATGAGGTGAGATCTTGCATGGAGCCCCAGACCGAAAGAGATTGACTGTTCTTTTGTGTTTCTTCCATTTGCGAATAATCGCACCAACTGTTGTCACCTTCTCACCAAGCTGCTTGGCGATGGCCTTGTAGCCCATTTCAGCCTTGTGTAGGTCTACAATCTTGTCCCTGACATCCTTGGACAGCTCTTTGGTTTTGGCCATGGTGGAGAGTTTGGAATCTGATTGATTGATTGCTTCTGTGGACAGGTGTCTTTTATACAGGTAACAAGCTGAGATTAGGAGCACTCCCTTTAAGAGTGTGCTCCTAATCTTAGCTCGTTACCTGTATAAAAGACACCTGGGAGCCAGAAATCTTTCTGATTGAGAGGGGATCAAATACTTATTTCACTCATTAAAATGCAAATCAGTTTATAACATTTTTGACATGCGTTTTTCTGGATTTTTTTGTTATTCTGTCTCTCACTGTTCAAATAAACCTACCATTAAAATTATAGACTGATAATTTCTTTGTCAGTGGGCAAACATACAAAATCAGCAGGGGATCAAATAATTTTTTCCCTCACTGTAGGTTAATTACGGGTGCTAGCTACAGAACTCACCACTGTAGTTTATATCAGTGTGGGCTGGACTTCCCCGTCCTTGAGATGAGAACAACATGCTCTAGTGTTTGCCTATAAAGCACTTCTAAATAAACTAACTTACTTATCATAACTTATCAATATTAGAAAAATAACTCAAAGAATCAGATCAAGCCTAGATTACACTTGAGGCCCCTACAATCTCCACAGAATTGGGTATGAATGCCTTTTTCTGTTACGCTCTTTGCCTATGGAATAGTCTGCAGACCAAACTTAAACTTGGGACTCTTGTCCCCCTTGCCCATTTTAAACATTTGATGGAGAATTTTTATTTCTTTGTTGCTTGTAATGTGTATTTTTACCTGTTCTAAATCTTATTTTGTATCTGTTTTACTGTTGTCATTGTAATACTGGGCACCATTGAAAATGAGACATTGGTCTCAATGGATTTTCCTGTATAAATAAAATAAAATGCATAAGTTGGTTGAACAACACTTGCGAGTTGCAGTCTGCAAATAGCACCACAGATTCTCAATGGACTCAAGATCAAGACTTTGACTGGACCGCTGAAGGACATTTCAATTGTCATCTCTCACTAAAATCCTGGAGGCATTGCTCAATAAACAGTTACATCGTTTTTTTTTTTAACAAAAATATAGCATTTTGAACAGATTTCAATCACTCGTTGTATATTATACTGTCAAAGCCTTAGATGACATTATGCAGTGTTGCTCTGTTTTTTTGACCTGTCAAAGGTGTTCGATACAGCAGATCACTCAGTCTAATAGAAAAAGCTTTCTTCATTGGGCCTGGCTAAGGTCACTTGTCTCTGGTTTTAAAATTACCTAAGTGACAGAAATGCAGGCTATTGCAGTTGATGATATTAAATCAATCAAGGAGTTCAAAGAAATGTTGGGTCATATTTTATTCTCTCTATATATGTATTTATGAAATCTGTAACTCAAATTGTGCATTTAATTTTTAAGCTGGCCAGAAAGTTTATATGCTAAGGCGCCCTTGCTTTAACAAGCTGTTGCAAACCTGCAGTCTGATTTCCAATTGTTAAAAAATCTCTTATGGACCATAGATTGGTACTAAATGCAAAGAAAACTAAGTACATGCCATTTTCTAGGTCACAGAACCTAACTTTGGATGACCCTAAAATTACTGCCCTTAAACGGTACTTTTATAGAACTTGTATCTTTGATTTGTTTCAGTTAGATTTAAATGTCTGCCAACAACACGTTAGTGAGTTTAAAACTGGTTTCTTTTATAGGAATAAATAATGTATTTCAAGTCAGCATACAAAAGATATAGTCCAACCAATTTATGTCACTACTAGATTATGATGATATACTACTACACATGCATGCCTCAGCTCCTGTACTGAAACCTCTGGATGCAGTCTATCATTTGGCCTGCCATTTTATAGCTGCTGAAAATGTTTATTATATGTTTATATAAGTTGGCTGGGACCAGAAATTAGTTGATGTTTTTATATTAGGCAGTCATGTAAAAACTTACTGACCAAGTAACAGAAAATTTAGAAGGGCACAGGCGCAGAGGATTCCAAAATGGCAAAAAGGGTACTTTAATTAACTCAAAGTACAAAAACAAAAGGGCTCAAATGGCAGGAACAGGGAACCGAACAAACACACTAACAACAATGACCAACCAGAAACACTAGTGCAGGAAGAACTTAAACAGGGACACAACAAGGGAGCAAACAAGGCACAGGTGGAAACAATAAGGACAAGGACAGGCTGCGTGTAAGAAAACACAAAAACCAAACATAACAGGCTACATTCAAAAACAAAAACCAAACAGAACAAAACCTCACATTTTGATTGTCAATTGTGATTGTTTTTCATAATGTTGTTTTTCATAATTTTTATTTCCATTTTGTATGAGTTTCATTGTTGTTACAAAGGGCTCAGCTGCAGCAGATGTTGGTCTCAGAGTATTCTATGTACAAATAAAAGTAAATAAAATAAATGAACCTTTTTATTATTGAGCTACTCCACTGTTGCTTTGGTCTTGCACTTGGTTTCATTGTTCTATTGAAAGGTGAATTTCCTCATAATCTTCAGTTTTTTTGCATACTTAAGCAGGTTCTCTTGCAGCATTCCCTTGTATGTTGCTCAATCCATTCTTTGATTCATATTAACAAGATGCCAAGGCCCTGCTGATGAGAAGCATCCCCAAATAACGATGCTTTCACCAATATACTTGAACCGAATGACTACAGCTCAGTAGACTACCTGTGTCACTGTATAGAGCACATAAATACCTGGATGAACCAAAATTGTCTACAATTAAACCAGGATAAAATGGAAACTAGTGTGTTTGGCAAAAAAAATAGAACTATTCTTGGCCTCTAAACACCAGGGACCAAGTGCATAATCTTGGTGTTCTGATCTCAGATCTCCCGTTCACCAGTCATATCAAATCGATCACCAAAACAACTTCTATCATCTTAAACATTGAGCCAGAATCAAGGGCTTGGTGTCCCAAAAGGACCAAGAGAAGCTTATCCATGCTTTTATCTCCAGTAGGTTTGGCCACTGTAATGGGCTCTTAACTGGACTCCCCAAAAAGACTGTAAAACAGCTGCACCTCATTCAGAATGCTGCTGCTAGAATGTTAACCAGGACCAAGAAAACAGAGCACATCACTCTGGTTCTTAAATCTTTGCACTGGCTTCCAGTCAGTTACAGAATAGATTTTAAAGAGGTGCTTTTAGTCTATAAATCACTGAATGGTTTAGGCCCTGAATACATTCCTGATACGTTTAAAAATTATAAACCCAGTAGGGCTCTTAGATCCATGAACTCAGGTCAGCAAGTCCATGAACTCAGGTCACCCCAATGTCCAAACTAAACATGGCGAAACTGCATTTAGCAGTCATGCTGCATACAACTGTAATTAACTAACAGAAGATCCTAGACGTGCCCCAAATTTAAATCAAGAGCGGGGTTAGGTTTTATACGTGTGAATATACAGCTCCTGAAAAAATTAAGAGACCACTGCACCTTTTTCTTTCCTTTCCAAAAAAGTTGAAAATGAAAGTTTTGAATGAGGAACAGAAGTGTTCAATTTGCAGTGGTCTCTTAATTTTAACCCTTTTGTTCCTCACTCAAAACCTTCCTTTTCCACTTTTTTGGAAAGGAAAGAAAAAGGTGCAGTGGTCTCTTAATTTTTTCTGGAGATGTATGTAGCTTAATTGGAAAAATTTATATGGTTCGTATCTGGTCAAGTACTACCAGCGCTGATGTGATTGTTTTATCTGAGTCGTGGCTCAGTCAAGTTTTAGATAAGGATATACAAAGATCAGCCATAACATTATGACCACTGACAGGTGAAGTGAATAACACTGATAATCTCGTTATCATGGCACCTGTCAGTGTGTGGGATATACAGGTGCTGGTCATATAATTAGAATATTATCAAAAAGTTAATTTATTTCAGTAATTCCATTCAAAAAGTGAAACTTGTATAATGAATACATTCATTCCACACAGACTGATATATTTCAAGTGTTTATTCCTTTTAATTTTGATGATTATAACTGACAACTAATGAAAACCCCAAATTCAGTATCTCAGAAAATTAGAATATTGTGAAAAGGTTCAATATTGAAGACACCTGGTGCCACA
>JACXGI010016274.1:5638-16221 GCA_016801175.1 Esox masquinongy | reverse complement strand
ATGTCTTTAACCATGACAGAGGAAATATCGAGACCTTTAGAGATAACCAGATCTAGAATGTGGCCTTGAGTGTGTGTACGCTCTTTCACATGTTGAGTGAGATCAAAAGTGTCAAGTAGTGCAAAAAATTATTTGGCATTGTTGTCTGTACTATTATCTATGTGGATGTTAAAATCCCCTGTAATAATAAACAAGTCATTGTCAACTGAAATAACAGATAGTAGTTCAGTAAAATCATCAATAAAATTTGCAGAATATCGTGGAGGTCTGTAAATGGTTAAAAATAAAATTTTGGGGGTACACTTCAATGTAAAACAGAGGTATTCAAAAGAAATAAAATTACCTAGTTTTTTTCTTTTAGACCATTTTCTGTGACCTTAAGATCACCTCATACACAGTGATATGCCTACCCCTCTAATGGCTTACCAAGTATGTGTCTGTGACATTAAACCGACGGACAAGTTGTCACCAACAGCCTTGTAGAAAGTGATGGGGCATATGGGGCACTAATATGAAACTTGTTTAGTTTAAAGGCCTATGACCACCAAAACACTTCCCCAAGATTTTTTGGGGGGTGCCACAGTGCATCATTAAACTTGATATTTTGTCACCACCATATCTTTGAACACCTTTGACCTATAGTCACCAACTGTATTTCAGAGTGTGTATCATATTCTAATTACACAAAATGTGCAAGTGTTGGACATATCACTTATATCACTTCAATATCACTTCAAGCACAATAGCAAAGAATCAGAAACAGATTAATTACAAAGTAGGTTTTCACATACAAGGAACTTGCTTTGGTCTGATGATGCATAACAATAAACCATCAGACCAAAGCACGGACAATAACAGGCAAATGCACAAGTTCCAAATACAGTACAATTAAGTGACACATTAATAATAGAAGATATGAAAAAGTGTTTACAGAATAAGAATGAGATTCTATATGATTGTTTGGTGTCAGTGGGTTCGGGATTACAGTCAGTGTCTGGGAGAGACACGGGTCTTGTTGATGAGGCCAACTGCAGTCGGGAAGAAAATGTACTTTGGTCCTGATGGACCTCAGCCTCCTGCTTTTGGGCAGTGGTTCAAAGGGTTTATGCCCAGGGTGGGAGGGGTCAGCCACAATCTTTTTTGCCCACCTCTGGGCCCTGGAGGTGTGCAGGTCTTCAAGGGATGGTGATGGAGGTGGTGAGGATAGGGTGTAGATGTGATGTCAGTGTAGAAGTGCACCACCACTGGATTTGGTAGGTTGCAGTTCTTGAGCTGCCGCAGAAAAGTGTGTGTTTTTTTGGAATGACGTAAGGGTATGGGTTTTTGTGCTACATGACCCATCCGGATAACAAGTAAGTAGTTCGCTATTTATGATAGTTAGCACCGTCTTACATCATTTGTATTATAATAATGATGTAAAAATGTTCTGTTGACATACTTTGGTCTCTTACTGATTTTGTAACAAGAAGTGAATACAAACTGTGCTACCAGTCCACTGCTTTCGTTTGGTCTAATTACAACCTTGAAATAATAAAAAAAAAATATATGAGTATTCCTGAAACATTTTTCCATATCAATTTTAATGAAAGAACAAGTTTAGAATAAAACAAACATATTTATGAAAAGTCAGGGTCCTATAGGTTTATGGGATTCATTTCCACAAAGTTATTACCTACGGTCAAAATGACTGCCTTGGTAGTTCTAGTGTACAAACAACGCAGCTATTCCATTATGACACGGTGTTTCTGCAAGAAAACAAAGACTCATTATTTTTGGCACCTTTTGCTTTACTTCATCTGGGATTAAAACAAGCAAAATAATCAGACATACAGCATTTGTTCCTTTGTTTATATCAAGCCAGACAAGACTCAAAAGCAAACAAGCCAGATAAGCCTCAAAAGCAAATCCTGGCCCATTGGATTTGATTCTAGAGTGCCTAATACTGCTACTTCACCTCACTTTGAAGTTGACCCTACCTTGCAACAGTCAATTTCTCAAGTCCAGTCAAACATTAGTTTATCTATTGGCCTAATTTCTTTTAGGAAATGCATGAATTGATTTAAATTGTCCATCATCCAAATTCAACCACATTTTATAAGTGGTGAGAAAAACAAAACACTCAACCCCAAGAAAATAGGCTATATAAATGCCAGCATTGAATCAGCATGGTGAACCTAAACTTGAAAAACATTTAGGCTTTTGGCCTGCTTATACACTGAACAGCCGTAACATTCAGACCACCTGCCTAACATTGTGTAGGCCCCCTTTTGCCACCAAAACAGCCCTGGCCCATCGAAGCATGGACTCCTCTAGACCTCTGAAGGTGTGCTGTGGTTTCTGGCACCAAGACGTTAGCAGCAGATCCTTTAAGTCCTGTAAGTTGCGAGGTGGGGCCTCCATTGATTGGACTGGTTTGTCCAGCACATCCCAAAGATGCTCGATTGGATTGAGATCTGGGGAATTTGGAGGCCAAGTCAACACCTTGAACCTGTTGTTGTGTTCCTCAAAACATTCCTGAACCATTTTTCTTTTGTGGCAGGGCACATTATCCTGCTGAATGAGGCCAATGCCATCAGGGAATACAGTTGCCATGAAAGGGTGCACATGGTCTACAACAATGCTTAGGTAGGTGGTATATGTCAAAGTAACATCCTCATGAATGGCAGGACCCAAGGTTTCCCAGTAGAACATTGTCCAAAGCATCAAAACGCAATCCCCGGCTTGCCCCCTTCCCATAGTGCATCCTGGTGCCATGTGTTCTCCAAGTAAGTGACGCACACGCACCCGGCCATACATGTGATGTAAAAGAAAATGTGATTTATCAGACCAGGCTACCTTCTGCCATTGCTCCATAGTCCAGTTCTGATGCTCACGTGCCCATTGTAGGCGCTTTCAGCAGTGGACAGGCGTCAGCATGGGCACCCTGACTTGTCTGCGGCTATGCAACCCCATACGCAACAAACTGTGTGTTCTGAAACCTTTCTATCAGTACCAGCATTAACCTTTACAGCAATTTGAGCTACAGTAGCTCGTCTGTTGGATCAGAAGACAAGGGCCTGCCTTCGCTTCCCACGTGCATCAATGAGACTTGGCCACCCATGACCCTCTCGCCGGTTCACCGCTTTTCCTTCCTTTGACCACTTTTGATAGGTACTGACCACTGCAGACCGGGAACACCCCACAAGGGCTGCAGTTTTGGAGATGCTCTCACCCAGTCGCCTAGCCATCAAAATTTGGCCCTTGTCAATGTTGCTCAGATCCTTACACTTGCCCATTTTTTCTGATTCTAACACATCAACTTTGAGGACAGAATGTGGCTGCCTAATATATCCCACTCACTGACAGGTGCCATGAAAACGAGATCAGATCAGTGTTATTCACTTCGCCTGTCAGTGGTCATAATATTATGGCTAATTGGTGTATGTAGCACTTATTAAGAGACCGAACACAAACGTATCCTTCTCAAAAAATTACTTCAATAGTACTGGACCATTAGCATAGCCCTGGGAAAGAATCAGAAGCCTATTGATTTTGTTAATGTGTAGTGGTGTCATCAGCTCATTAACCTGTCGGGGATGCAATAATATCAGATGTATATAGCTCCGCTAATGATGTCATTGCATCCTCTTCAAGTTATGCAGGCACCTTGTCTATTTCAAGCCAGACAAGTTTCAACCGCGAATCCAGGCCCAGAGGTTTTGACTTCTGAATGCCTCATACTGCTACTTCATCTCACCTTGAAGTTTCCCCAAACTTCCAACAGTCTACAGTGCCTGACCAAAAAAACATCACAAATAAGGTGATACTTAAGAGCCTATGATTGAATAATTAATGCAATGATTAATATGTTTCAGCTGGTTGCCATTATGTTTATCTTAACTTATGCAGTGAGTAGCTTCTCATTTCTTAAACAACCATGTCGGAAGACGTATCCCGTGGTTGTGGAAAAGATGTTACTGTGTTTCAGAAGGTTGAAATTATTGTCCTGCATCAAGCAATGAAAACAACTAAAGAGATTACTGAAATTACTGGAATTGGGTTAAGAACTGTCAAATGCATAATTAAAACCTGGAAGTGGTGAACCTTCAACTTTGAACAGTCAAGATTGGACTCTGAAGCAATGGAGAAAGGTCATGCGGTTTAATGAGTCCAGACTTAGCCTATTCCAGAGCAATGGGTGTGTCAGAGTAAGAAGGGAAGCGCATTAAGAAATGAACCCATCATGCATAGTGCCCACTGTACAAGCCTCTGGAGGCAGTGGCTTGATCTGGGGTTGCTTCAAGTGGTCAGGTCTAAACTCAGCAACTTTATTTGGCAATAAAATGAAGTCAGCTGAGTACCTGAATGTACTGAATGACCAGGTTATCCCATCAATTTATTTTTTCTTCCCCGATGCCATGGGCATATTCCAGGACAACAATGCCAGAATTCCCCAGGCACAAAATGTGCAAGATTGGTTCAGGGAGCATGAGGAATCATTTTAACATGAATTGGCCACCACAGAATCCTGACCTTAGCCCCATTGAAAGTCTTGGGATGTGCTGGAGAAGACTTTACAGAGTGGTTTACCTCTCCCGTTGTCATTGCAAGATCTCAGCCAAAAATGTATGCCTCTCTGGACAGAATTAAGTGATGTGACGTTGCGTAATTCTGTTGAAAAAAGTCACTGCGAATGCACGCCGTAAACAAAGCTAAATGCGGGCCAATTAAATATTAGTGTGTGCAACTTTTTTGGGGGGCAGTCAGTGTATTTCTCAAGTCCACTCATGAAAGACATTTGAATAGCACACACCCAATCTGGTCAACTGACATAAATGTTCCTGTAAGTGCTAACAGCTATGCGTTTTACATGATCAGATCAAGTTGCCACGGTGACTCTGGACTGCTTCGCCCCGCCAACAGGCCAATGCTTCTAGCGCCACCTACCGGCCAAAGATTAGATTTTCAAATGCTAATAACATTTGCCCCAATTGTGGTACAGACATACAACTGGTATAATATGTGGAAACAGGTCCTGTACTACTTTGCAAAAGGCCATTTTCATTTCTGCCCGACTACATTTTTCACTATTTAGAATTTTCTGAAAAACCTACCTTTGAGAAGTAGTCCAAGGCCGTTTGTCCCATTTCCAAGAAACTTCACAAATAGCATCTGTGGATACTGGATAATGGTATTGGAAGATACCATTTAATTTTACATAATTGGTACAAGCATAATCAGACTAGAGAGCTTTTTCAACATGTAGTCAAAGCAAATACACTTTTGTTTTCTATATCAATGCTTGAACCGCTTGAACCTAGTTTTATATCTTGACTAAAGATATTGAATTAAATCACATGGACTCTGAGATAAAATTGTAATGTTAGTTAACTCTTCTTCCTCCATTAGTACACTCAACATAATGACGTCATACCCATACATGACACCTAGCATCGAACCGTGTCTCAAACCAGGATGTCCCCAAACTGACCAATGGCGAAAATCAGTGGGCGTAACTTAATATTCAGGAAACCCCATTTGAACTGACCAATGGCGAACATCAGTGGGCGTAACTTAATATTCAGGAACCCCCATATTACGTAACGCCCCCGACTTGCGGTCGGCAGATAAACCTCTTGGCTGGTGCAGCTATTTCTACATGTCTTTTTCGTCTAAGGTCCATTCTGAAATGTTCAAAGAATTTTTGCCATGTTATCGTTCAATGTACCTACCTAAAGGTATTAGTTGAAATCAAATACAGTTTGGTTGCTGTCAAACTTACAACTGCATGGTCTGTAAAGCGTATATTAACTCCATGCAATTTACTTGCACAAGCTAACAAAATGAAATGAAGGCTGCAAAACAGACATCCTAGTTAACATAATTAGCTACACGTGGTAATAAAACGGCTACTGTTTGCTGTTAACGTACAACCTATAGAAATAAAATCTATATTGAAATAAAATTCAAAAGTTCAATATTTCTATGCAATTCAATTTTGTATGTGTTTATAGGATCCCAAAAAAATAATGGCAACCGAACTACCCGTAGCCCACCTACAAAGACAAACTAACACACTTCGAAGACGCCCTCTTTCCATTGTGCTGACAGATTTTGCGCCAACCATTATTACAACTTTCATATTTTTATAGATCGACAAATCTAACACTGTGGGCACTAAAATCTCAACAGAGGTGGCCCAATCCAAGTTTTGCCGCTGGGCCTGGATAGCTAGCTAACAAAAATATGAATTGTTTGATAACTTTTTGTCTCTACAAGCAAACTACCCAAGTTAGCTCTTTGCTAGCTGTACACTTGAACTTGAACTTAACGTTATGTATTTAGCTGGCATAATGTTAACAAGTGCATGAATATCCAGAATATCCTAAAAATAGCCATACTGCTCGGTACAAATGACCTAGTTAATCCTGTTTTGGGGAAAAAAAACAAGGACTTAACCGCTTACCTTCAAAAACATCCTACCTGGAGGAAAACAGGCGAACTGAAGACAAATTAAATTGGCACGCAGGGCTATACAAATTCACAGCTTGTGATTGGTCACAAGGATAGCTGGTCGAAATGACATTGCATTAACCTTAAAATATCTGGAAAAAAAAATATTTTGCTAAGGACTGGTCAGTAAAAGAGAAGTAAAAATAACCTGACTGTATTTCTCCAAACACGTGCTAGTGTTTCCTGGTTCTATAAAGGGGTGCACGATTTTGCTTTTGTCCAGCACCCCAAAAAATATTCAAATTATACCCTAGCACCTGTATATATTCATACAAAAGGTAGCCTACATTATATTTCAAAATATATAATCATATACAATGATTAATTATATAATATTAATTATACTGTATACTATAATTATATTTAATTAATTATACGTTTTCTATTATTATTTACCAAAACGATATCAACTTTCATATCCAGAAATCTAAAGCCGCGAAAGATGTTCACTCGATTGATCCCGGTTTTTGATGCGCGCAGACCAGATTTTGCTAATTAAGTGTTCTCCGGTAGGAGAAACCCTATTTTTATTGTTAGCATTGTTATTATAATTATTATTATTAGGGGTTCTCCGGTAGGAGAAACCCTATTGTTATTGTTAGTATTATTATTATTAGGGGTTCTCCGGTAGGAGAAACCCTATTGTTATTGTTAGTATTATTAGGGGTTCTCCAGTAGGAGAAACACTATTGTTATTGTCAGTATTATTATTATTATTAGGAGTTCTCTGGTAGGAGAAACCCTATTGTTAGTATTATTATTATTATAATTAGGGGTTCTCCGGTAGGAGAAACCCTATTTTTATTGTTAGTATTATTATTATTAGAGGTTCTCCGGTAGGAGAAACCCTATTGTTATTGTTATTATTATTGTTCGGGGTTCTCCGGTAGGAGAAACCCTATTGTTATTTTTCATATTATTATTATTGTTAGGGGTTCTCTGGTAGGAGAAACCCTATTGTTATTGTTAGTATTATTATTAGGGGTTCTCTGGTAGAAGAAACCCTATTGTTATTGTTAGAATTATTTTTTTCCTTGAAACCGCTGAATAACTCAAAAAGTCTGTGGTGAAAAATTATATAAATTGGACCACTGAACATATAGACCACGTATACTTACCACAAAGAGACGTGACCCGATTGCTGCGTAGGGAGCGCTAAAGGCCACACCCAAATTAATTCATTCACAAAGATGCCATTTCCACCCTGATTGACCTAGAATGCTGATTCTTTGTGTACCTGCCTTATTTCTCATGATGAATGAAAAAGCATCAAGAACCCATTAAATCCGCCAACTTGGATTTTTCTGTTTGGTGAAAATGGAATTCTCCACAATTTCATAATTGTATTTTCCATCGCGATTAGTACTAAAATCGTCTATCGACCCATCCCTACTCATGATGAACAAAAAAGCCTCAAGAACCCATGAAGTCCACCATCTTGGATTTTCCTGTATGGTGAATATTTGGCAAAATATATACAAAATAACATAAAATTAACAATAAGTCCGATTGACCTGCCCTTTGTCATACAGGTGTCTCATACATGCCTCCCAATAGGGTGATATGGAATAAGAGATACATTGCAAGATGGCAGACAAAATGGCTGACCAGTGTAAAAAAAAAAATGCATCCATACACCTCATGTGTGCATTATATCATGGCAAAATTATTTAAATTGGACCACAGAAAATATAGACCACGTATACCTACAAGCAAAGAGACCCGACCCGATTCCTCCACACGGGGTGCCAAAGGCCACACCTTAATGCATTTTTTCCACAATTATGCCATACCCACCCCTATTGACCTAGAATGCTGATTCTTTGTGTACATACCTCATTCCCCAAGGGGTACAACTATGCCTCAAGGACCTATCATGTCTGCCATCTTGAATATTTTGTACAGTGAACATTTCTTGAAACCTACAAAAATCTACATAAAATTAACTATAACCCTGATTGAACTGGCAGTCGGCAACAATGTGTCTTATACGTCTCCCGATAGGGTGTTCACAGTTACAAGATAAAATACATGGCGGACAAAATGGCTGACCAGTGTAAAACAAATGCATGAATAAACTTTGTGTGTGCATTACATTATGGCCCAATAAAATTATAGACCATGTATACTTACCACACAGACACTGGACCCAATTCCTCCACAGAGGGCGCCACAGGCCACGTCTTAATGCATTATTTCCACAATATTGCCATTTCCACTGCAATTGACCTACAATGCTGACTCTTTGTGTACATGCCTGATTCCCCAGGAGGTACAAATATGCATGAAGGACCTATCATGTCTGCCATCTTGGATATTTTGAACTGTGAAAATTTCATGAGACCTATAAAAATCAAAATAAAATCAACAATAACTCTGATTGACCTGGCAATCTGCGACCATGTGTCTTATACATGTCTCCCTATAGGGTGTTCATTGCTAAGAAATAAAACACAAGATGGTGGACAAAACGGCTGACTAGTGTAAAACAAATGCATCCATAAAATTAATGTCTGCATTCCATTATGGTACAATGAATATGTAGACCATGTATACCTACCACACAGACACCAGCCCTGATTCCTCCAAAGGGGGCACCACAGGCCACACACAATTTTCTTTTTTTTTCACAATGACACTATTTTATCCCGATTGACCTAGAATGCTGATTTTTTTGTCTACATGTCTCATTCCCCAAGACTTGCAACACCTTATCAAGAACCAATAATTTCTGCCATCTCTGATATTTTGTACAGCGAACTTTTTACAAAACCTATAAAATGTACTTAAAATCAACAATAACTCCAAATGACCTGGTTATTGGCATACCTGTGTCTTATACAAGCCTCCTTATAGGGTGGTAAAGGCTAAGGGATATATTACAAATTTACGGACAAAATGGCTGACCAGTGTATAACAAATGCATCAATGAACTTCATGTGTGCTTTACATTATGGCACAATGAAAATATAGACCAACTATAACTTCCACACAGACACCGGATCTGATTCCTCCACAGGCCACACCCTTATTAATTTTTTCACAATGACACTAATTGCACCGCCATTGACCTAGAATGCTGATTCTTTGTTTACATGCCTAATTTCCTTTGAGGTGCAACACTGCATCAGGAACCAATCATGTACGCCATCATGGACATTTTGTACAGTGAACATTATATGAAGCCTGATTGACCTGACAATTGGCATAACTGAGTCTTATCGATGTCTCCCTATAGGGTGGTAAAGGCTAAGAGATATATTACAAGATGGTGGACAAAATGGTTGACCAGTGTAAAACTTATGGATACATACACTTCATGTGTATGTTACATTATGGCACAATGAAAATACAGGCTAGTTATATCATCCACACAGACAGCCGACCCGATTCCTCCACAGGGGGTGCCAAAGGCCACGCCTTAATACATTTTTCCACAATTATGCCATTTCCACCGCAATTAACCTAGAATGATGATTCTTTGTGTGCATGCCTCATTCCCCAGGAGATACAAAATTGCATCAAGGACCGATCATGTCTGCCATCTATTTAGTACAGCGATAATTTCATAAAAATATAAAAATCTACATAAAATCAACAATAACTCTGATTGACCTGGCAATTGGCTTACCTGCGTCTTATACATGTCTCCCTATAGGGTGGTAAAGCCTAAGAGATATACAGTGGATATAAAAAGTCTACACACCCCTGTTAAAATGCCAGGTTTTTGTGATGTAAAAGAATGAGACAAAGATAAATCATGTCAGAACTTTTTCCACTTTTAATGTGACCTATAATGTCAACAATTCAATTGAAAAAAACTGAACTCTTCGAGGGGGAAAAATGAAAAATAAAAACCTTTAATAACCAGGTTGTATAAGTGTGCGCACCTTCTTATAACTGGGGATGTGGCTGTGTTCAGAATTAACCAATCACATTCAAACTCATGTTAAATAGAAGTCATTACACACCTGCCATCATTTAAAGTGACTCTGATTAATCACAAATAAAGTTCAGCTGTTCTAGTAGGATTTTCCTGACATTTTCTTAGTTGCATCTCAGAGGAAAAGCCATGGTCCGCAGAGAGCTTC
>JACXGI010016272.1:0-16140 GCA_016801175.1 Esox masquinongy | reverse complement strand
TGGTCAGCAGCAGGAAGCATGAAGTGCTCTAAAACTTCCTGGTAGACGGCTGCGTTGACCTTGGACCTCAGAAAACACGGTGGAGCAACACCAGCAGATGACATGGCAACCCAAACCATCACTGACTGTGGAAACTTTACACTGGACTTCAAGCAACGTGGATTCTGTGCCTCTCCTCTCTTCCTCCAGACTCTGGGACATTGATTTCCAAAGGAAATGCAAAATTTACTTTCATCAGAGAACATAACTTTGGACCACCCAGCAGTAGTCCAGTCCTTTTTGTCTTTAGCCCAGGCGAGACGCTTCTGATGCTGTGTCTTGTTCAAGAGTGGCTTGACACAAGAAATACGACAGCTTGCATACGTCTGTGCGTGGTGGTTCTTGAAGCACTGACTCCAGCTGCAGTCCACTCTTTGTGAATCTCCCCCACATTTTTGAATGGGTTTTGTTTCAAAATCCTCTCCAGGGTGCGGTTATCCCTATTGCTTGTACACTTTTTTCTACCACATCTTTTCCATCCCTTCGCCTCTCTATTAATGTGGACACAGAGCTCTGTGAACAGCTAGCCTCTTTAGCAATGACCTTTTGTGTCTTGCCTTCCTTGTGCAAGGTGTCAATGGTCGTCTTTTGGACAGCTGTCAAGTCAGCAGTCTTCCCCATGATTGTGTAGCCTACAGAACTAGACTGAGAGACCATTTAAAGGCCTTTGCAGGTGTTTTGAGTTAATTATCTGATTAGAGTGTGGCACCAGATGTCTTCAATATTGAACCTATTCACAATATTCTAATTTTCTGAGATACTGAATTTGGGGTTTTCATTAGTTGTCAGTTATAATCATCAAAATTAAAAGAAATAAACACTTGAAATATATCAGTCTGTGTGGAATGAATGTATACATTTATACAAGTTTCACTTTTTGAATGGAATTACTGAAATAAATCAACTTTTTGATGATATTCTAATTTTATGACCAGCACCTGTATATCATAGTAGGAATGTGCTAGGGAAATAGTTGGTTGAACATTGTTTTAGTTGTTGGTATAATCGCTTACCTGTCCTGTCTTGTCTGCTCCAGGGTATTCGGACAAAAGAGTCCCCTGGTGTACGAACACCAAGATAAAGTTCCGGGAGAGACCAAGTGGTAGGATAGGAGAGCGGGGGTGACTTGTTAGTTTGTATTTATGTGTATTTATTGTAATTGTTTTATGTGTTTGTTAGGTGTAACCAGCAGGAGGTGAATGATTACATATATTATGTATTGAATTATATTCTAAATGTTGTCTAAGATTCTATAGTCATGTGAGAATATTGTGAGAACACCTACTCATTGAACCATCCAATCTAATAGACCTGGAACACAGTATAAAGGGCGCAAGTTTCCATCCATCTGTGTTGTTGGTTAGGTCTCACTACCTGGGTTGCTACCTGTCGGTATGTGCAACTGGTATTTTTGAATAAAAATCAGCATGCTTTGGTATGCCACACCATCGCTTTCGCCTCTTTGTTTACTGCATCATCCAGCCGCTAAAGGGTCATTATAACTGCCATCACAGAACACAGGAGTCATGGTTGCTGATAATGGGCCTCTGTATGCTGTACAATAATATGAATAAAGTTGTGCTAAAAAGTTTGCATAACCTTGGAGAATGGGTAAATTAGGTACCATTTGTAAAGAAAACATGAGTGAGCAGGCAAAACACATGTCTTTTATTTCTTATGGGATTGACATTCAACTGTAGGTCATAACAGAATGGCACAATCATAAAATAAAACATGGCAACAAAGAAAAAAATGAACTGACCCCTGTTCAAAAGTCTGCATACCCTTAGGTCTTAATACTGTGTATTGCCCCCTTTAGCATCATTGACAGCGTGCAGTAGTGATGACCATTCGAGGCTTCATTACCGTTCTTCTAGCCACAGGATATTGTGCTAGCAGCGCAAACTCAGATTTACTTTTTCAAAGCAAAGGCCATCATTGAAATATATAAGGCAAAATAGTTAACAATCTAGTCTGTACATTTTGTGTTTAATGTCCGTTCCAATGTTATTCTTGTCTGTTCTTTTTCACAGACTAGATTGTTAACTATATTGCCTTATAAATTTCAATGATGGCTTATATTGTGATAAAGAAAATCTGAGCGGAGCCAAATAACTATGTGATGATAAATGGCTTCATATGATCACTATCCTTATATAAAAGTTTTTTTGCATGATCAGTCATATTTTCAAAATCAATGCCAAAACTTCACAATTTCTACCAGGGTATGCAAACTTATGAGCACAACTGTATATGTTTCATTGAAAGTTAAATGCCTAGATAATGAGAACAACAGAAACATCTGTGTTTAGAATCTCTCTTTCAGTAGGTCGCGCTCTGATAATTTCAGGAATGTGGCATGTTTATACTGACCATCTGGCATGAGGGTTATCGTCTTGGAAACATGATCCGTGCTAGCTAGACACACCCTTCAATGTGTAGATCAGCTTGGAACCAGCTTTCCAGTGAGAAAGTTTTAGAACATTTATTGAAACAGGACAACTCAGCCTAGTGGTCAGAGAAGTGGACCTGTGAACAATAGGTCCCGCATTCAAATCTTGTCACAGTCAAAACAAATTATGCATTAGGATTTGTTCCGGATAGACAAAAACTTTGCTGGCTACAACCTTCAGTAGCTGCTTTATAGTAAGCCTAAAATAAAACCGTTTACAATTATATTGTGACTATTTCTGGTGGATCTTTGAAGTACTCATTGTGAAAGCTTGTACCTTTTCACGGACACACCCTTAAGCGGGACAGCACAAAAAAAGAGACGCAGAGACTTGACTGCAATTAAGAAATTAAGGAAACTGGATTTTTGGTTTGTGTTCTTCTTTCAACACTTCCCCCAGAACGGCGCAAACAAAGGCAAATGCAATGGCTTCCCAAACAAAACAAAACAAACAACTGCAACTACACGTCTGCAGTAACCATGGCATCAAGGTATTCGCTATAGCCTCCGGCTTGCAACCACTCTGTTCATCCCCTCAGCACCCTCCTTCCAGTCCTTAAGAGAGCACAAAAAAAACCAAATCAGTTAATTGGCCTCAGGCGAGGTCATACTTCGTGGCTGTACTGAGGCCCTCCAGAAGAGGGCGCAGTCAGACCGCTCTATCCGGCTGGTCCCTCACAGCATCTGTGCATGCTTTGTGGGTCCGGATAGAGAAAAACTTCGCTGGCTACAACTTTCAGTTGCTACATTATAATAGGCCTAAACTGAAACTGTTTTTGGTTATACAGTATTGCAACTATTTCGCTATTTTTTGGTCCTTTGAAGGTCACAGATACAAAAATGTATCATCACAATGTTTGCTATCTTGACCTGCACTCATCTACTATGTTTAAACATCTGAAAGTCACGAAGTTTTTTGGTGAGGTTAAATGTCATGTAACAATTCAGTTGTTATTTAACAATATGTTTGTTGAGCTCCGCCTCCTACAGGGGCTTTAGCTCCTAGTGGTTTAATCTAGCCTCATTAGCGGCCATACTGAAAACTCATTATACAAGATGCGACAGCCAATCAGTGCACGCCTGCCCCTATATTGGACCCATGAGCCCAGAGAACACCCTCCCTTTTTATTCAGCTTTGCTGTGTTACTGAACTACTCTACTTCAGCCTGAGAATTTTTGTCGTCGGCATTCTTTAGTTCGACGTCTCAATATGAAGAAATTTTTAGCCGCCACATGCCGTTGCGCCGACCTGTCACCGGATCAGACTCCTCACCGTTCGTGTGTTTCCTGCCTGGGACCGGCTTACGCTCGTGAGGTCTCACCGACCCCCCGGCTTGCTCATCCTGTACTGCTTTGTCCCTCTCTACATGTGTGGAGAGGGCAAACTTTTTCGAAGAGAAAGTGGACATCTCCGCCGTGTCTCGCGCTTCTCACTCTCTCCGGGGAGAACTGGATGATGACCTCTCTTCTGCCGCTTCCCTCCGCCCGCCCCCTCTCCGCGTGGACTTTGCGGGCATGATTGAGAGAGTGGCTCTACGCATTCAGCTGCCCCTGCCTCCTCCGCCGACACCGAAGGAACCTTCCAACATGTCCTTCGGCTCCTGGGCGGAACGTGTCAAACCGGTGGACTCTCCAGCGCCTGAGGTCCATGGTTTTAAGGCTTTCGCCGAGGGTTCCTGGTCCTCTCCAGCTTCTGCCAGAGCTCCTGTGAAATCCTACGCTACCTTCACCAGAGTCGACGGTGGGCAGGCTCCCATCAGCTCGGCCATCCCTCCTCTAGAGCCCGAGTTGGCCGCGCATTTCCTGCCTTCCTTAGGCTGGTCGGGGAAGAAGCCTGCCTTGCCATCCACCAAGGACCGCTACACGGGGCAGCTATGGGATGAAGTTTACGTCCTGGGATCACAGGCCCTGGCCGCGGCGAACAACGTTGCTCTCCTCGAGTCGACAGCCTCCCATATTTTAGACTGTTCACCTACTCCATCGTTACGTGACGTCGAAGAAGTAGCGGGGAATCTAAAGGCTATCCTCCACCTTAACCAGGCTCAGATGGTTTGCGCCGGTCGCGCAGTGGCTTCTTCTGTGGTCGGACACCGGCACCTTTGGCTGTCTCTGTCCTCCTTACGTGATGCTGATCGCGCACCCCTCCTGAACGCACCGCAGTCCCAGGAGGGCTTATTCGGCAACAAAGCTGTTCACACTGCCATAGCTTCTTTTAAGAAGACCGACGAGGGATGGAAGGAGCTATCTCGTCACCTCCCCCTGGCTAGCCGCTCTACTCATTCGGCCTCACGACCCTCTGCTCATCGCCCGGGCTCCTCTGCTAAGCGACGCCAGCACCGCTAAGTCTCTGCTGCTGCCTCGGCGCCTCCTCCCCCGACTGCCGCTGCTCCTGCTCCTCCTCCCGTGCGACGCAGGCAACCCAGCCCTAGACTGGATACTCCGTGGCCGTCTAAGAAACCCTGACCATCCTGACTAGGCGTGGAGCGGGCTGTGAGTAGCGACGTTGCCCTCACAGCCCCCGTCTCTTCCTCCCTCAGCAGAGTAAGGGCCGAGTCTGATGGCATTGCAGATTCGGCCCGACGAACCTTTCCTTTCAATAAACAAGCTAAACGATGCTTGGGTGTAAGTTGTGCTTTTGTGCAGACTCAGGCGGTGTCTGAGTCTGTCAAACCACTTGTACCTTTTGCATGCCCTAGTTTGCCTCCATTGGTGGCTATTAGAGACTCAGCAAGCGCTCTCTCTGTCTCTATGTCTGCCCCGTTGGATATGAGCAATGGCTCAAATGAGCGGCTTATCCCTTATTTTCACCCTGCAGCCTGCAGCTCTTCTAATGTTTTCGCTTGTGCACACTCTATTCCCTTCCCTATTCAGTGTAATGGTAAGAACTATGTTAACAATGTTCAGGGTAGTGAGTCTTCTCAGGGAATCATAGGTATAACTACTCTATCCTCTCCACCCGCCACCTCCCATAGACATAAGCACCGGCTAGCGGTTTCAGAGGCGTCTCTCATTCCGCTGCCTGCTAGTTATGAGCGTGTTCGCTCTCAGAGTTCGGCCTGGGACGACCGTGTTTACGTTCACTCGCCTTCAGTGAAACGTCAGCAAATGCAAATGCCGGGCTCCTCTCTCTCCTGCCGTTCGCGGACTACTGATCGTCCTGAGAATTCACTTGGGGTTACAGACGTAACCGTGGTGGCTTCTCAACCCGCTCGCTAGGCTCTCGCCTCCGTCTCGTTACCTGTTCCCTCTGAGCCCCTCATTCCCGTCTGCACTACTCAGCTTCTCTTTAGCAGCGTGACCCCACTCAGGTTGCAACATCCGCGTATGCAAATGCCGGGCTCCTCTCTCACTCAGATTCCTATGAGTGAGAGCGCTGTGTGTATTGTACAGTGGGAAGGTCTAGTGGTTAGCGTGCTTGGCTCTTGTTCTGTAGACCCAGGTTCGTCTCCTGGCCTGGCTCCTCTTTTTTCTCATCCCTTTCATTCCCTGCCCTCCTTGGGCCATGTCTCTTCCTCTCCGGTCGAGCGCGGCGGCGGTAGGGGCAGAGACAGAATTCAAACTTTTCCTGACCAACGCCCCCCAACTACATGCTCTTCCTCTCTCAGAGGATTATTGGGAGTGGTGTCATCACTGTACCATGTCAGCCTGGCTCGATAGAATGATCAGACTGGGTTATCTAATTCAGTTTCGCTCAGCTCCACCTCCCTTCTCCGAAATAGTGGAGACAGTGATGTCATGGCCCAGCATAGCGTCTGCTCTCCTGTTGGAGGTGACGGAACTGTTGAGCAAAGGAGCGATCTCCAAGGTCCTGGAGGATCTCAGACAGTACGGTTTTTACTCCCGTTACTTCCTGGTTCCCAAGAGGGCAGGAGGAGTGAGGCCGATCTTGGATTTGCGCAATCTGAATGCGCACGTAGCCAAACGACCGTTCCGTATGCTCACCACTTCTCGCCTACTGGAAGCTTTCCTGCCGGGAGATTTCTGTTGGAGCATAGACCTCAAGGATGCTTACTTCCATGTCCCGATCGTGTGCAGACGCAGGAAGTTTTTCCGGTTTGCCTTTCAGGGCAGGGTCTTTGAGTATACGAGGATTCCTTTCGGCTACGCTCTGGCTCCACGCACCTTCTCCAAATGTCTGGAGGTGGCGTTTCCCCTACGCAGGGAAGGCATCAGGATTTTAGCCTATCTCCTGATTCTAGCATCGTCCCTGGAATTGGCCAGGATACACACTTTCCAAGTGGTGTCCCTTCTCACGCAATTAGGACTTGCTGTGAATTGGAAGAAGAGCGTGCCGAGATCAGCCCAGCAGGTTTCCTACTTGGGTCTGGTCATGGACACACGCACAATGAGAGCGTGCATTTCAGACACGCGGGCTCTCGATCTGCTCTCTGCCCTCAACCTGTGCCGTCTGCCCTGTAGGCGTCCGGTTCGGGCCATCATGTCCCTTTTGGGCATGATGGCTACAGCGCACGCAGTAGTCCCCCTGGGCCTACTGCACATGCATAGCCTACAGGCCTGGTTTGCTCGCCAGCGGGTCGACCCCGTGCAACATCGGAACTGGACTTTGTCTCTGCCAGCTCACCTGTGAGGGGACCTGGACTATTGGAGAGACCCCTTGGCACTCTCTCAAGGCGCACCTCTGCGCAGGTGCATTTTGATTTTCACAGACGTCTCTCTTCACGGATGGGGCGGTGTGTGCCAAGGTCAGGCTGTCGGAGGCATGTGGTCTCCCAGCTCTCGCCACATCAACCTGCTGGAACTGGACACAGTCTTATTGGTGCTGACGCACTTCTCGGATCTAGTCAAGGGCCGCGATGTCTTGATTCACTCAGACAACCGGGCCACGGTCGCTTACATCAATCGCCAAGGGGGATCAGGTCTCCTGCTCTCCACCGGTCGGCGACTCATCTTTGGCTATGGGCGCATGCCCACCTCCGCTCCCTGACTGCTACTCACATTCCGGGCCGTCTGAATGTGGGCGCGGACATGTCTCGGGGTGGCCTTCATCACGACGTATGGCGTCTCCACCCAGACATCGTCTCCCTCATCTGGCAGAGGTTTGGGGAAGCCCAGGTGGACCTATTCGCGTCCAGACAGAACACACACTGTCGCCTGTGGTTCTCCCTGTCCCAGACGGATCGCCCCCCTCTGGGGGTGGAAGCGTTTGCGCACCACCCCTGGCCCCGGGGTCTCCTTTACGCATTTCCCCCACAGTACTGCATAGCGCCTCTGCTGGCTCGGATCAAGGCGGAAGGGCTTCGGGTCATCCTGGTGGCACCCAATCGCCCTGCGGCTATTTGGTATCCAGACATGATCCAGTTGCTGGCGGACTGCCCATGGGCAGTTCCGTTCAGACAGGACGCACTGTCCCAAGTGGAGGGCTCGATTCTACACCCTCCGTCACTGTCAGGAACTCTCATGGTCTGGCTCCTGAGTGGGACAGGCTTTTGAATAGAGATCTGTCCGCTGCGGTGGTCTGCACCATCCAGGGTGCTAGGGCAGCATCTACGTCCAAATTGTATTCCACTCGCTGGAATATGTTTGTGTCGTGGTGCGCACAGAGGTCCTTGGACCCTTCGTGTTGTCCTGTGGAGGAGATTGTAATTTCTGCAGTATCTCTTTGATATGGATAGGTCGCCTTCGACCATCCGTGTCTACGCATCGGCCATCTCTGCGTGTCATGAAGGGCTTTGCTGGAAACACTGTTTTCAGCCACCCTCTCCTCCACTGTTTCCTTTTGGGTACGCACCGTCTGCGCCCGGTGGCCAGGCTGGGCGCTCCGCAATGGGACCTTGGTAAGGTGCTGGGCGCTCTCTGTGAGCCTCCATTCGAGCCCTTGCAGCAGTGTTCTCTTAAATTGCTCTCCCATAAGACTGCCTTGCTCATCGCTTTGTGCTCTGCTAAGCGAGGGAGTGATCTCCGTGCGCTCTGTGCGCCCGGGCTACCTGGCTATCAGAGAGGATTTAGGCTGCGCTACGCTGAGACCTAATCCGTCCTTTGTACCCAAGGTTATCACCAGCTCTTTTCGATCTAGGGCTATCAATTTACAGGCCTTCTTCCCTCCTCCACACGTACGTGAGGAGGACGAGAGGCTCCACTGCCTGTGTCGGGTACGCGCTCTCGCTCTTTACGTAGAGCGCACCAGGTCTATCAGACTGACTCCCCAACTGTTTACTTGTTATTCGGATTCTTGGGTGGGTCGTCCGCTTTCTAAGCGGCGTCTCTCCCACTGGCTTTGTGACTGCATCACTTTGGCCTACGGGACGTCTGGCTCTGTCGTTCCAGAGGGTCTCCATGCGCATTCCATGCGGGGTGTTGCAGCCTACTCTGCCCTTTTCCACGGGGTCAAGGTAGATGACATTTGCGCCGCGGTTTCGTGGTCGTCGCCTTCGGCTTTTATCCGTTTCTATTTACTGGACGTGTCTTCTACATCCCTTGTTCATTCAGTTCTCGGCTCAGCTGCCTGAGATCTCTGAATGCCCGAGATCTCTGAATTTTGCTAGGGAATCTCTTGCTTTGCCTTGATTCTATCTCTGCTCTAACATTACAGAATTCTGTAGCGTGCTTGGTGTAGGGGTATTGTCACTACCCACCAATACACTTGTGGGTTCGCCTCTTCCTTGGGGCTTCCCTCATATTGTAATTTTTTTGTATCCCCATGCCCATCATCTCATGATGTGTGGTGCGTGAGTGTTTTTTGTTGTGCTTAGGTGGAACGGATACATTTCCCTTTCGCTTGAGCTCAACATCCCTTCTTCTCCCTGGGGTGGCCTATGTGTTCATAGGCCTGCACTGGGGGAGGATTTTCTTCTTTAATGCATTCGATCATCCCATTTCTGACCTCGTCAGCTATCAGGGATGTTTCGTCTTGTGGTTTTAGGGGACGGTTTCTAACTGAACCCTGCGAGTCGTGCTGGTTGTTCCAGCAGGGAGTACATCTTTGGCACGCTCGCTCCGCTGTGAACCACTAGGAACTAAAGCCCCTCTAGGGGGGCGAGCTCCACAACACATAACTTTAGTTACCGGGAATGTAGCTCCGGTTATATGAGTGGAGTGGAGCCCCCTAGACCTGTTGCCCTGCCGTCCCACGAGTTATGCTGAATAAAATCGGGAGGGCATTCTCTGGACTCACGGGTCCTATATAGGGGCAGGCGTGCCCTGATTGGCTGTCGCATCTTGCATAAAGAGTTTTCAGTACGGCCGCTAACGCGGCTAGGGTAAACCACTAGGAGCTAAAGCCCCTCTAGGGGGCTCCGCTCCTCATATAACCGGAGTTACATTCCCGGTAACTAACGTTTTATAGTATTTAAAGTAAAAAAGTGGTCTGTACATTAAACGTATAAAACTGTGTTAGATAGAGATATTGGAAATGTGTTACTTCTAGTTAATATACATAGGAATCAGCTACATTTTGATATAAGATTTGAACGTCTGTGATGAGTGATGGTAGCTGGCTAACATAATTTCATCACAAAGTTTGGTCAAATGTGAGCGGGGTTGGTTGGAGACCTCTCACTTAGCCAAAGTTACTTAATGCTAAGGCTAACTATAGTGTTTCAAGGCTGGGTTTATTGTTTTGTGTAGCTCCCTAATACCCACATGTGTAGTGTTCTACTAAAATGCCATACGGCAGTAAATATGATTCACTCTCCTTGCTTTATTTGGAGATAGCTAAATTAGACTGTCGGGAAACCCGTAAACGCCACAATATTGTGGTTACTGTCCCTTTAAAAATATTGTGGTCACTCCTGGTTATTATTTTAAATGGTCAATGGCAAAAGTAATTTGACATTCCTACTGACGAATTGCTTAAAGATGTTTGAATAATGGTTCTTGTTTAAAATAGATGTTCAAATTCCTTCTATTGGTTGTTTCATTTTTTGTAATTTTATCATTTTAACATTGTGCCAACCAACCCCATAACATGTGCCAACCAACCCCTGTGATGGGGCTGGTTGGCACAAATGCACAACATTACTTGAAACACGAATCACCTAATTTTAGAAAAGATTTGTACATTAAAACATATTTATTTATAACTGAGACCTTAACCTTTCATTAGCTACTAATTATAATATTTTAACATAAATTATGCCAGAGAAATACGGCAAAGAGTGAAAAGTGTGCCAACCAACCCCGGTCTGCTCTACTTTATTATTAAGAGGAATTAGAAGACAAATAGGAATAACCTATATCCAACTGAACACCTTTTGCCAGATCAATCAATGTTAATGTTTAGATAGCTGGCCAAAAAAGTAATTTGCATTTTACCTTATGGGTTATGTACGTACAATGCCATTGGAAAGGGTTTCTAAACCATAACCATGTGTTAGCCTATTATGTTATGTGTTTTATTCATGTTTTTTATTGCTTCAAAACATTGTTGAAAAATTAACAACAATTTCTCGAAAAGGGTATTGACATTATTGTAAATAAAAATCAAGATATCCGTAGCTTTTTACGCATACACTAGCAAGCAAGCAAGCAAGTTTATTTATATAGCACAATTCATACATATAAGCAATTCAATGTGCTTTACAAAGAAAAAGAAAAAATATAAAAATACAATAGCATAAAAACAAATACTGAAATGAAAACATCAAAACAACATAATACAAGAAACCAGGCAAGCCTAGTTCAACCGGCCCGCAACAGAAAGCGTTGATCGTGATTGCCCTCTCGAGATTCAAACCTGGGTCACCCACGTGCAAGGCTGTGGCGTTAACCACTACGCCACAGAACTGTAAAACAACGACAGTGTTGAAATAAAGTATTTTGAGATATTTAAATGAATAAGACCAATATATTACTTTCTAGGCCTACTTTCACACACACGGTCAGACATAGACACACACAAACATGTTAAATTAACTATCAAAATGGGACACCTAAATAGATTTCCCCAAGCCTACTTTTAGTAATCCTACTACTAACCCTAAACCTTACCACAATGGTTCCCAAACCTTTTCAGTCATATTAGACAGTAAAAAAAGCCATAAAACAATTGGCCTCTTATAATATAAACACCATATTAGTTATAATAACTTGTATATTATTATACAGGCAGGTGACCAATGATAGAAAACACCAACTTGAAGGGTTTCAGGTGTTGGGCAACCACAAGCTGCTGGAACATCTTCAATGCGCTTTGCATAGGTTATGCAAGTTTCTGTAACTCTACTGGGTGGATTGAACACAATTCTTGCTAAACATATTCCCTCATTTGGTGTTTTGACAATGTTGGTGGAGAATGCTGTGTGACACGTTAATCTAAAATCTCCCATAGGTGTTCAATTGGGATGAGATCTTTTGTTTCACATAATTTTCCTAAATTTCTATTTTAACATTTCATTTTCATCGCTCATCAAACCATTCAGTTAACACTTGTGCCCTGTAAATGGGGGCATTGTAATCCTGGAAGAGACCCCTCCCATGAGGATATAAATGTTTCACCAAGGGATGAAGCTGATTACTCTTTGCTCTATGATGACACGTGGACCAAAACCATGCCAGGAAAATGTATCATGTAGTACACATCTATGTCAGCATCTGCATTTGTTTGTTTCCTCCACTCATAAGGGTTTCCTTTATTTTGTAACCTTTCTCTAATTTGGTCTGCATCTTAACGTGCACTTTCTATGCAAGCATATCAAGACTACTCACCTAACAGTGATTCTTCCTCTAAACTGAATTGTAACTTTTGTCCTTAACACTGTAGCCAAAAGAAGACTTGATCAAAACTGGGACATAAAATATTTCCCCTTTTGTTATGTTTGTCTGATTTATCTAGGTTTTGGGTAATTTATGCCATGTTATATATTAAATTCAGAAACATACCTAATTATAAGTGAGTAAGCATGTTTATCTTCACTTTCCCCTGCCTGCATGACAGTTCCTCACACAAGTACAATTTTGGAAAATCTAGTCCAGTATTAACTTTTCTCAGAGTGATATTGTAACAGTCCCAGCCGGACAGGACTATTCCGCTTCGTGTTTTCTGTGTGTCCTTGGTTTGTCATGTCCTTGTTTGGTCTTTCCTGTTCTCGTTTCAGTTAATCAGTTTATTCCTTTCACTTGTGTTTAGCCCCCACCTGTTTCTGTTCTCCTTGTTAATCTGTGTATTTAGTTCAGCCATTTTCTCCCTGTCCTGGTCGGTCATTGTGTTGTTCATGTCACATTTCTTGTTCCTGGCTCCTTGTTAGGTTTTGTAGGGCACGGCACTCAGGTTTTGTTTTCCTTTTGTTTCTATTAAAAGCTCATTCCTTCAACTCTGTGTTTGCCACCATCTCCGTGAATTGTGACAGATATTGAGATGATTGTCCATGTATTTTGCAGATATAACTTCTATTTCATCCAGGAGGCCCAAGAAAGAAAACATTTTTTACTATTATTTTTATTTGTTATTAGTTTCAACACAGCTTAATACAATTTATTTGAAATACATTATATTATTAATAGTGGAAGTGAAGCGTAATGCCTTAACATATTTAAGTTCCGATGATTGTCTTTTTACTTTACTTGAATAAAAGTGACTTAATATCTAAAACTATTTCCAACCAATATCAATACAAAGAAATCCTACCGGTTATTTAATATCCATGCTGCCAATTGAAGTTTTTATCCTAGTGCTTTACTGCAGACGTGTGTACTACCCTCCTCTCTCATTAAGACCAAATCAAACATATTTTCCTAAAAAGGAAAGTACTCAGTACTGCAGTTACTTTGTTGCATGCAGTGATATTGCCTTCACACACCATTACCCCAACCCTTACCTGCTTAGTTCTACCTGACTGATTGCTGGTGTATAGTCCCGAGATTTAGGGTTTTTTTGCAATTGAAAGAAATGAGGGTTATATTCACAATAAAGATGGAACTTACATACCTGAGAAAGAGAAGTAAAACAAAAAAACTACAGCAAAAACAAATTGGCATTCATTTGTTGTTGTGTCGACATGCCAAATATTTTCTGTTCCTCTGATGTCTTGCCACAGGTGTCTTGAATCTTCGTAAAATGAGCTTTATTAGATTCTTAAAAGGTGCCTGCTATGGACACACATGGATCACTGCTATTGCATGCAGTTCTCTCTTGAAATTCATAAGTCAATCATGTCAGATTACTGTTGAAAGGGAAGAATTTTTTTTGGACAAATCTGTTGCTGTACGTGGGCTCGTTTTAACTGTCCCGGATTTAACCTGGTTACAGACACCCGGCCTAAACCACAAAAAGAGCTAACAACATGATTGATGCACAGTGGCCATGTAAAACTCCCTAGTTTGGTTGGAATCTAGGAAGAAACCTATAAAGGAACCAGACTCTAAGGGGGTGACACTCATTACATTCTGATAGATAGCAATTGTTTCATTGTCGCACTGATAACCAGGAACTTAGTAACATACAGCGATCAGCCATAATATTATGACCACCTGCCTAATATTGTGTAGTCCCACTTTTGCCTCCAAAAACAGCCCTGCCCCGTCGAGGCATGGACTCCACTAGTCTTCTGAAGGTGTTGTGGTATCTGGCACCAAGACGTTAGCAGCAGATCCTTTAAGTCCTGTAAGTTGCAAGGTGAGGCCTCCATGGATCGGACTTGTTTGTCCAGCACATCCCACAGATACTCGACTGGATTGAGATCTGGGGACTTTGGAGGCTAAGTCAACACCATGAACGCGTTGTTGTGGTCCTAAAACCATTCCTGAAACATTTTTGCTGTATGGCCGGGCATACAGCAAAAAATGATGGCATTGGCCTTCTGAAAGAGGCCAATGCCATCAGTGAATACCGTTGCCATGAAAGGGTGCACATGGTTTGCAACAATGCTTAGGTAGGTGGTCCATTTCTGATGCTCACGTGCCCATTGTAGGTGCTTTCGGCATTGGACAGGGGTCAGCATGGGCACCCTGACTGGTCTGGGGCTACGCGGCCCCATATGCAACAAACTGCAATGCAATGTGTGTTCTGACACCTTTCTATCAGTACCAGCATTAACTTTTTCAGCAATTTGAGCTACAGTAGCTCGTCAGTTGTATCGGAACACACGGGCCAGCCTTCGCTCCCCACGTCCGTGACCCTGACGCCAGTTCACCGCTTTTCCTTCCTTGGACTACTTTTGATAGGTACTGACCACTGCAGACCAGGAACACCCCACAAGAGCTGTAGTTTTGGAGATGCCCTGACCCAGTCATCTAGCCTTTACAATTTGGCCCTTGTTGAAGCCGCTCAGAACCTTACGCTTGCCCATTTTTCCTGCTTCTAACACATTAACTTTGAGGACAGAATGTTCTCTTGCTGCCTAATATATCCCACCCACTGACAGGTGCCATGATAACGAGATTATCAGTGTTATCCACCTGTTGGTGGTATGTTGTCAGCAGTCCTATGACCTTAATCACTACCAACATACATTGATATTCAAATGAATAAACATTAAATCCACATATGTATTTATTCAAAGTAAAAGGGAAATATAGTCCCTGCTGAAGGCATTTTAATTTTAGTCACGGCACAGTCCCAAATTTTGAGGCGGTGATCTAGGAACAGAATGGTGATATTGTTCGTGGTTAGCCGTTTTGCTAATGAGTGCCTGGAAGTTCAGACTCTTATTTTGAAAGGAAGCAGACCTACGTTTTGGCTTTAAAATTGGCCAATGACAGGCATTTCACATTGAACCCCACGGTCCGTGTACTCGTGGCCAACCGTTATAGAACCTTAAACAGAATAATGGATAACGGTCCGTGTATGGAGTGGCCAATCGTTATGCTACCCTAAATGGGCAAACGAATCATCATTTTTTGACTTGACCTGCTCGTTATCTGTTTTCGGTTAGGGAAACACTGACAGATTTCCGCATGTGTCGTTCCCCGTTCTTCACTCGGAAAACGGAAAACGAGCATAGTAAACGTAGGCGGGGAAATGGGAGGGGCGGTCGAACGGGGTGCGTTCATTTATGTTTCATGCAGGGCAGCACTTTACCTGGCTAACTTAACCTCTCCCTGGGCTCGAATTGCTGAAGAGCTAACATATGGACAGATTCCTAGCAGGATTGCTAGTTATAGTCAGTTGAGTGCCAAATAATTTCTAATGTTTGTTGCTGGAAAAAAGTAGCTCAGCAAGGTAGGGTCAAAATGTTAAACTAGCCAACTAATGTTAACTGATAGTTGAGCTTGGCTAGCTAGCGACGTTAATTAGCTAATTGATCAGCCATGTAAATGACATTACCATTTGATCCGAGCCAACTCACAACCTTAACTGGATGGGTAGAGTAGTGTTATATAGCCAACGTCAATGTACATTTTTTGTTTTATAACAGAGTTTGAACGTTATATAGGCCAACATGTTTATATGCGATGATATGTTCTTGATATTCATTTTGATTGAGTGTGTATGCTTGTACTTTATTGGGGCGCATAGGTCCACTAGTGTGTACAACAGTATAGAGGAAGACAGGTCTGCTATCCGTGACACTCATTGTTTACCTTAGCAACCAGCATGAAGGGTAAAGTAATGTTGGAAAACCCACTGGCTTAAATGTGTTTTGCTTGAAACTAGCATGCTATTTTTTGGTTTTAAAACTTATATGTTCTAACTGGCTCCATAAATAATTATATCACTATAGAAACATCTTTCACTATCATAAATATTTAGCTAA
>JACXGI010016271.1:0-10141 GCA_016801175.1 Esox masquinongy | reverse complement strand
AACCTAGCTGATCACCAATCTGGTCAATCCAATGGTAGTTTCTTGTTGGGTATGCCGGTGGAATCGAGCTGTCGGGGTCAGGGTTCCGTAGAAGGCCTCAGCGTTGTCATCCCAGGCATCACACAGCCAGTCCTCAGCCTTGGGTTCTTCAATATCCGCTTGGTTGTAATCTTGAGACATGTTTCGTAAATTCTTCCGACTGCTTGATAGTCACAGGCGGTATGTCTGTTTTTATGCTGTGTTGAGGACGGTGTTAGCTTAAGGCGGGGCTTCAGGGTCTTACGTCTGTCGAACCGTCCGCAGTTGCAGTCACAATCGAACCCGCTGACATTTTCCGGAAATAGTTCCAATCTAACAGAGTCATACTGCTTCATTCCCTCGACAACTTTAAACAGTACATCTACCGTATTATAGGTGCCCTGTGTAGGTAAGTTTACTCAGACAATACTAAATGACCATCTCCGTTGTTTGCATGGTTTAAATACACAGACCACGCCAATCATCCCATAAAACATGAAAGGTTAACACCCACCGGTTGTAGGACATCTGTTGCACCACTTGTCAGAACATAAAACCCCGGGTGGGGGTTATAGAATATATGCTGCACCCGGGCGCCCTTTTTAAACACCAAACATCTTGCCGCTGACATAACACTTATTTATTGCCTGGGAATTTAACATTCCAGAACCCTAAGACCCCATTGTTAAACATCAAACATAGCCCACCTGTTATAACACTCGTCCGAGGTGCTTATCAGTCGTTGTAAAACATCAAACATGGACACATCAATGCAATCATAAATTACAAAGTCACCGGACATGCATACGTCATTCTGGAAGTCCCGCTCTAACAAATGTCATATAGGAAGTCCATACGTCACACCGGAAGTCCCGCCCAGCAAACCGGATGTCCCGCCCACCTGTCAAATCAGTCTGGAAGCCCCGCCCACTAGGGTCATAAATCACCATTCTGACACAATATACCCTACATTTACTACTTATACGCATAATTAGACAAAGGCAGAGGCCAAGAGAAGTGTGGTTTTAATTGACTTTGGGAAAAAACATGATCAGACCGTACACATATAGAAAGGTGCTGGAAAAGAGAATGCTCCAAGATAGATGAGTTCAAAGAACGTACCAAACTTGGTTACTCTGTTTATAACAAGGATATATAAGGAAGAGGTGTTTGAACAACGGTATGAGGACACAGGCGAAGTGATAGCAAGGAGAGTGATCACAGGCTTACGAGATCAAGAGGTGATTTGGTTGTCGTGGCGGGGTAGGTGAGAGTGGTCCAGTCACCCAAACCTAGATGAACCCCTCACTAGGCAAATGCAGAGACCAAGAGAGTGTGTATGGTTCTGAAAGGAGAAGACTGACGAAGAGAGTGCAATACTGAGTTTGTACATTGTAATTTGGCAAAAGTGAAATGAATGAAATTTCAGTTGATTAGTGTTGTTTGTGTTTGTCTGGTTATAGTGTTAAGAAAAACTGTAGGCCAGTGGTGGGGTTGTCAAGTTTGATTAAAAACACTTAGACAGATAAGGGTGCTCTAGGCAGTTGTCCCAGAGGAGAGAACGTGCCAAGTTTCGTGGCAGACGTCCCAGGAGGGGAACAGGCCAAGTGAAGGGAGTCCCGGGAAAAAGGGAGTTTGGCAGAGCAGAGAACGGTATCTAAGATTCCAATCCAGAACATAGAGGTAAAAAGCAAAAATGGCGGGGACGCCAGTTGAGATCTTAATGAAGAGGTTTCCCTTGTGTGGAGAAGAGATTAAGGCCATTTCTGAGGCCTTAGAGAAAAGGACCAGGAAGATGGCAACAAAGTGGCCGAAAGAAGGGACATTTGATGTTTCGTTATGCGAAGAGATGGACACTCTCATAAGGAATTATAAGAGTAATGACGACACAGAAAAGAGGAAGCGGAAGCGAGATAAGGAGAGGGAGGTGATAAAACTATTCCTAGAAGAAGGTTAAGGTCAGCTGGCTAGTGTAGCCAAAGCCAGGAGCATGCTAAAGAAAGACGAGGAGAAGACAGAGGAAAAGGTAAAATGGGTTGACAACACCCCACAATATAAAGGGATACAGTGTCCGATGGTGACAGGGACGGTGAGAGTCGAAGGAGAAGTCAAGATAGATGAGGGAAAGAGGCCTGCGAAGACCTCCACTCCAGTCAAAAATAAAGAGGAGAAGGGAAAACCTACACTAAATGTGGATTGTTATAAAGGGTGTATTGAGATATTGAAACCAAGAGAGCAAGGAAAAGGGGAGAAGAGGCAGGCAGGAAAGGAGGTGGTAGAAGCAGATTGGTTTCATCAGGGTAAAGAACAAGAATTGAGAGAAAAGGCTGCAAGGCTGCAGCAACAAATGGATGAGGAGAGTCACCGCTATGAGAAAATAATTAGACAACTTAGTAATGAATTAGAAGAAACGCGTGAGCAGAGGGATGAAGAAAGACAAAAGGTGACAGAATGGGCAAAGAAGCAGCTATTAAGGGTAGATCAAGAAATAGAGGCAGGAGAAGAAGGGGCAAAAGGAATAGAGGTGGCCTCAAAAGGATATGGATTACGAAGTAAAACGCAAGCACAGGCCCTAGAAGATAAATTGCCCGCACAGATGCACCCAATTCTGATAAAAGGGGGCAACCTACAGTATCTGCCTTGGGCTACGCAGGACCTGGAAGGGTTGGTTGCTAAATTACCCAACCTTCATAATGGTGCTGGGAAATGGATAAGGATGCTGGAAGAACAGACCATGGGAAAACTGCTGGCGGTGGGGGACCTAAAGGCCTTGTTGGCCAGAGTGGTGGGGACGACCAAAATGGAGGCGGTGCTGAGAGATGGCGGTCTGGCACAAATGATAGGGACAATCGTGGGGGATGGACAGTCCTTTGACCCATTCCGACAGCAGATGTGGAGGGCCTTAAGGGAAGAGTACCCGGCTGTAATAGACTCTGATGTGTTGAAAGGAACACCACTGGGGGAGGCAGAAATTCCAGCTGTATATTTGCCGAAGCAGCTGGAGAGGTGGAGGCTGGAGACTGAGAGGGACCCAGAGGCTGATGATCTAGTGTCCTTCATGTTCAGGAAGGAACTGGTGGAAGTGCTGCCCACGCCAGTAAAGACTAAGTTGGAGGACGATGTGGCAGTGATGAACTCTATGCCACACAAGGAATTCAGAGACTATTTTATCCACGCTGTGGAACGATACAGGAAAAATGAAAAGAAGATAGCTGAGCAGGGGAAAGAAATTTAAAGAAAGCTTAACCAACTGCAACTGGACGAACTGACAAAAAAGAAAAAGACTCAAGCCCCGGTGACCACTGTAACGGGCACAGAGGAAAGCACCATGGCACCCGTCCTCCAGGGAGGACAACAACCACCGCAACAGCCGCAGGCCCCACAGTCACCCACCACACCAGTAGTAAATGTGTTTACCCAGCCCCCAGGGCAGGGTAAGGGACGAGGAAATGGGCTAAGAAATCAGTATAGAGGGCCGAGGGGCCCAGTGGGTGTGTGCTGGGGATGTAACCAGGCAGGGCACACCAGAGGAAGTTGTCCCACAAACCCACATGGCTTGATAGAACTGGGCAGAACCAAAGCCCAAATAACTGGTATAGAGCATGGCAGCAGCCACAGTCTCAACCCCCTCAGGGTCCTGTGAACCCTTGGGCGGGACCAAATCAGAGATATTGAGGGTGCCCATAGAATCCTGAAGGGGAGGGTCAGTTCACAGCAATAACGGTGCAAACTGATAAGGAACCAATGCTGCAGGTTCAAGTAAACAATAGAGGCACACCAATGATGGTAGATACTGGAGCTACTTACACCTGTGTAAGACCAAATTATGCCTCACACCTCCCTATGTCAGGAAAATATGCGAAGACAGTAGGATTCTCAGGACAAACGCAGCTGATACCCATGACTGCTCCAGTTCATCTAGCCACGAGCGGACGTTCGGCTAAACTTCCCATATTAGTTTCAGAACACACCCCAATGAATTTATTGGGGAGGGACGCATAGTGTCAATTGGGACTACAGATTCAATTCTCACCAGATGGGATAATAATAGAGGAAACAGGGGTCAAAAGGCAGATGATGATGCGACAGGCATCTTTAGCAAATGTCTACTGGATAGGAGACATAGAGGAGGGAGTCAGAAAAGTTACTTCCAAATGGGGGAAGTATATTGAGGCACAGATGCCGGAGGGTAGAAGGCCCTCAATGGATTACCATTGTACATTAAGATACGACCCGTATCAAGATATATTTTTGGAACAGTTGTGGTTGATGAACGTAAATGGGAAACCAGCTCCTATTACATCACAGTATTTTGTGATAGGGAAACGAGGGACAGCGATGGAAGTATGTGATACACAGGGATCGGAATTGATAGCCAAATGGTTTGATGTGCCTGGGTCAGACCCGCACATTACTCTACTGGTAAATAATGGTTTCAAAGCTAAATATCTGGGTCCAAAGATGAAACGAGCAAAGCAGGTACAGTGGGAAAAAACAGACAACCCTCTCATCCTTTGCTCTCCTGAAAAATATTTAATCAAGGTTCTCTGTTTTGCAGAAATGATTGGAGAACCGCAGGAAGTGGAGATCACTACAGGACAGCAAATACAAGTAGGGGAAACTGTAGATAGACAAGAAATGTTAAGGAAAGAAATGGAACAGGTGATTTCAAAACAGGTATGGTCACAACATGACACAGATGTTGGATTGGTTAAATCAGCAAATCCAGTATATATTCAGGTGAAGCCTGGATCTAAGCCTGTGTGGAAAAGACATTATTATACAAAGCCAGAAGCAGAAGGAGGCATTAAGCCAACCATTGAAGGCCTGGCGGAAGCCGATGTGTTGGAAGAGTTAGTGACTGAAATACCCCACTGTTCCCCGTCCTGAACGCAGATAAGAAGAAGTGGAGGCTGGTCCACGATTTACGACCAATAATTGAGATTGTGCAGGATTGTCAGGTTCCAAACCCACACACGCTGCTGACAAACATCCCAATCAACGCCAAGTACTTTACAGTGATAGATTTGTGTGGCGCCTTTTTCAGTGTACCTTTAGCAGAAGAGTGTAGATACCTGTTTGCTTTCACTTATGGTGGGAAGCAATATAGATATATGCGCTTACCCCAGGGTTTCAAACACTCCCCACACATTTTCAACCAGGTGTTGAAGGCAGATTTGGAGGAGCTTATCTTAGAGGGAACATTAATCCTGTATGTAGACGACATGTTGAAATGTGCTTCTACGTTGGAGTAATGCCATGCAGACTCCAAGAAAAAGTTGCAGTATTGCCAAACAGAAGTCGAATATCTGGGTAGAACTGTGGCTTATCAGAAACTATAAGCCCGGCCCAACTAGAAGGGGTGAGCAAGGCCCCACTGCCTCAGACGATAGGACAGATGATGACCTTTCTGGGGATGACAGGGTTCAGCTCAGACTGGATAGAGGATTATGCAGTTAAGGAGGCACCCCTACGGGAACTGATGAAAAATGCTGGACAGCAGCAGTTAAGCGCCAAGTTGAATTGGAACAGTGATGCTTTGACAGCTTTTGACACAATAAAACAGGATATGCAGTCTGCATCTGCGCTGGGAACACCGGATTATACAAAGCCATTCTTATTGTATGTTGCCAATAGAGTCAGGGGATATGCGCCAGCAGTCTTAATGCAGGACACCTGTAGTGGCAGGAACAAACAACCCATTGCGTACTATAGCACTAAATTGGATTCAGTGGCACAGGGATACCAACCCTGTTATCAGGGATTGGCAGCAGTCCAATATGCATATGATAAGGCTTCAACTATCACCATGGGATACCCAGGAATCATCCACACCCATCATAAGGTGGCAGAGATGATTGAGCAAGGGAAGTTTGTTTTGACGAACTCAAGGTTGTTAGACTATTTGCCTCTGTTGACATACCCAGACATAACTATCAAACGACGTACAACAGTTAACCCAGCAGAAAGAGTTCCCTTTGGTTATGAGGGAGAACCTCATGATTGTGTAACAGAATCCTTGACGTTTACTAGGCTAAGGCCTGACCTTCTCTCAACCCCAATTTTGGGGGCCAAAGAAGAGTTGTTTGTAGATGGATCCTGTTACAATGACTGTGAGGGAAATCATGCAGGATTCGCGGTGGTAAGAAGAGACAGTATGGGCCAATTTCAGACCATAGTTAGCCAGGCATTGTGTGGTTTAAGCGAGGAGCAACCAGAGATGATGCAGGCCTCTGGAGATCTCATACAGGACACTTAGTGGCGCCAGCTGCTCTGTTAGGAATCCTGATCACGAATGCGCATGGTTTTGACCATTGTGCGAGAGGTGAAGTTATGAGGAAGATCAAGGAGCAGGGTTTTTGGTCACCATACATGCAGGCAATGGTAGATGCGGCCCTGGCGGAATGTGAAGTATGTGCACAAAACAATGTCAGAAAAGGAATAACAACACCGTTGGGCCACATCCCAACACCAGAAGGGCCGTTTAGGCATTTGGTGATAGACTATGTGGATATGCTAAGAACCGTCAATGGAAAGCGGTATATGCTTGTAGTGATCGATAGATATAGCAGATGGGTGGAAGCTATACCCTCAAAAGACCAAGGAGCAGGAATGGTGATAAAGTTTCTGACTAGGGAAGTGATGCTGCCAAGATTTGCCATCACGACAGAGATCAGCCCAGACAATGGTTCTGCCTTCATTGAGAGAACATTGAGACAGGTGGTTCAGCAACTCAGAATCAAGCAGAGGTTGGGATGTCTATCATCCTCAGTCTCAGGGGATGGTAGAAAGAGTGAATGGGAAATTAAAAGCAAAGATCAACAAGATTTGTGCCAGTGCAAGGTTAAATTGGGTTGATGCTTTACTGCTGGCGTTGATGAGCTACCGCATGCAGGCTAACAGAATAACCCATCTAACACCGCATGTGATGCTTACGGGTCGACCCATGCCAGTACCGGTGCTTAGGGGTCCTTATGAAGGGCCTCCGTTGGAACAGTTAGAACAGGAACTCAGAGAATATGTGAGACAACTAACTGCTATACATTAAGTTATCTATCGACAGGAAAACACACGGGTACCGGAGCCAGAGGACAACCAGCCTCGGGCAGTGGAACCTGGAGACCAGGTCTACATAAGGGTCTTCAGGAGGAGGTGGAACAAGCCAAGACGAGAGGGACCATACCCGGTAGTTCAAGCCACACCAACAGCGATATGAGTAGAGGGCAGTAACACTTGGTACCACCTCAACCACTGTACCAGGGTTCCACATGGAGCAAGGTCAGAGGCCACAGGAAGAAGAAGGAGAAGAGGAACGTGACGATGCAGACGACTCAAGCGGACCCGAACCAGCGGAAGCTGAAGGAGACCAGGGACATCCTGATTTACCCCCTGGGACACCATCGCCTGCTGGATCGGAGTCGCCGGGAGAGGACACGTCAGGCATGGGGCATGATGGTGGTCTGTCTGCTATTGCTCGGCTGCACGCTAAGGCCGATGCTATTAGCCCAAGGAGAGATGTGGCGGAAGGTGATGGGGAAACTCCCCGTGCTCTGGAACCCGTCAGCCCACGAAGCCCAGGGGAGGCACCTGCAGAAAGTGCACAGGGAGAACCAGGCACCCCTATTACTGAACAAGAGTTCGCTACCATCAACCTTGCGGACCTGGACTGGGAGTAATGTGACTGAACTCCATTCTGATGTAAATGACTCAGACCTGGACAGGAATAAGGTATGCACAGCAGCACTATTAGCAGGAATAATGCCTTATCGTTTGATCGCTGTAAGATTTAGGGTAACTATTTTTATTAGTACAGAGAACCTTGGGGACCGAAACCAAACGATCTAGTTGGGGAGTGCAGAAGGGGGAAAGCGCAAATGGGATGTTGAGGCTCGCAGTGAGACAGGCACGTGCGGCCCACCAGGAAGAAGACAGGAACAAAATGGGGAATATCAGGTGCTGTGTAAACAGCTGAAGTGTAAAGTTAGGACAGGACCAGAAATGAATAAGACACAGGCCAGAGAACTTTTTGAGGAAACAACTCCTTCAGCAACAGTGAGAGAAAGAAGTACAGTAGAAATTAAAGGAGAAACATGGGGGCAATTATGGGATAGAGACATAAACAGCAAGGAATTGAACACTTACATACCGTGGGAGCAAGGGAGAGGAACTGCTGGCTGGAGCCAAAGGTGCAGGAGAAGAGCAGCGATCACAAGGGATATGCTCGAGGCCAGGGAAGTGGTGATCCTGGAGAAAACTAAAGTACAACTGTCCATTATGAGGTACAAATGTCCATTAGGGTAAGTATTTAGAGTGAGAACAACCTGTGTAGCTGGACTGATGATGCTCAATATGGTCAGGCAATTTGGTCTGGGGGTACCTGCCTAATCAGGGTCATGGAGACAAGGGGAAAGTGGAGGATAGTGGTTGAACACAATAAGTGTAAAAAAGGGTTATTCCTTGAACTAATTATCATTAACTTTTTGAGTGGGAGTAGGAAACAACGGATAGAATGGTAGCATGATGATATGGGCTCAGGAAGTGTAGAGACACCAATCACGGTGACCCAGCGAATCTTGACCCCTGGATCCGCAACGAGGGGGGCACAAAACGTTGTCCCTAAAATAACTCCAGCGCCCAACATAATACAGCCACTTGTGTTGGTGCCCATGGAAAGGGATGAGGTTCCAGCGTCTGCACAGGTATTAATCCCTGCAGCCATGGAGGAAACAGAACCATACCCGGTTGCAACTGTAGAATCTACGGAAGAAGTAGAAAGGGACTATATGGAAGCAGCTGAAAAAAATGACTGGTACAGATGGGTTCAGTATACCGGCTAACCAACACGAGGTAGATAATTGTTTAGTGTGTTCAAGAGCAGGACATGGAGGCATGGTTAGGGTGCCAATTGAGAAAGGTTGGGAAGTGTGTTTAGATGAAAAATTTAGGCTATGGCATGCAGGAGTCGATGATGATAGCTACCATGACCCGTGTTTTGTAACATGTTTGGTTTGGCTGGGAAGCACACGGATCCAAGCGGAAATGAAGAGGTATAACTTCTCGATAACATCAGAGTGTGAGGCATTAGACGTAAAGATTAGTTTGGAAAAGGCAGAAGTTACTCTTCCAGCACCAGGTTTGAGGATATTGGGTAGACATGAATGTTTTCAGGCAAAGCAAACTGTTGATGTTGGACATTTTCCAAAATGTAAAATGACAATTGTCTTGGACAGGGCTGAGATATCAATTGTACAAGCTGGTAATGGCTTTACTCTGTTCCAGAGGGTAGGAACACCAAGCATCTATTTGGAGCAAGACCAGGCTATTGTAGATATATTTTGGATGTGTGGACGAAGGCAACTGCGCTCAGTGTTACCGGGTAATTGGTCAGGGACATGTGCCAGAGTCAGGGTGGCCCAAGATGTGACCATAATACCTCATACCCGGGTACAAACGAATGATATACAGCCACCCGAGGAGGAACCAGTGAGGTCACGGGTTAAGAGGTCTTACATACCAGATCCGCAGGTTATCATCGATGCAATAGGTCAGCCAAGAGGGATCCCCAATGAGTTTAAAGCAAGAAGTGAAATTAGTGCAGGCTTCGAATTTATAGTTCCATGCATAGCACCAGCCAAGAATGCGGAATGGATCAATTACATACAGGTGCTGGTCGTATAATTAGAATATCATCAAAAAGTTGATTTATTTCAGTAATTTCATACAAAAAGTGAAACTTGGATATTATATTCATTCATTACACACAGGCTGATATATTTCAAATGTTTATTTCATTTAATTGTGATGATTAAAACTGACAACTAATGAAAATCCCAAATTCAGTATCTCCGAAAATTAGAATATTACTTAAGACCAATACAAAAAAGGATTTTTAGAAATGTTGGCCAACTGAAAAGTATGAACATAAAAAGTATGAGCATGTACAGCACTCAATACTTAGTTGGGGCTCCTTTTGCCTGAATTACTGCAGCAATGCGGCGTGGCATGGAGTCGATCAGTCTGTGGCACTGCTCAGGTGTTATGAGAGCCAAGGTTGCTCTGATAGTGGCCTTCAGCTCTTCTGCATTGTTGGGTCTGGCGTATCGCATCTTCCTCTTCACAATAC
>JACXGI010016270.1:0-16143 GCA_016801175.1 Esox masquinongy | reverse complement strand
AGACATATTTAGTCCCAATCAAGGCCTTTGTGAAGTTTCAGACAGTCACAATCATTTGAATTAATACAAAGCCAGTTGTAAAGATGGTCAGATACATTTATTAAATATGGTTCTTTCCACAGGCAAGATCCAACGAAAACAAAGAAAGAAATCAAATGTTTAAGAACTGAAATAAGAATAGGCGACAGGTTTTTGTGAATCCTGAGCAGAATGCCTCACAGACACCCCCATGTCTCTCAAAACAGAACAGCATGAGGGGCAGGGGTTTATTTATCATAATTCCATCTTATATTTATTAACATGGGTAAAAGCAGATTACAAATGAATCTTCTATACAGTCTCAAGTAGGGGTTTTACAGTTATACAGTGTGTATCTACATGGGTGGATATGTTACAGTTCATCTCTGATACGAACAAGGCGTCATAGAGCCTGTGTCTCGATGATAGCGAGGCTCTGAACAATAATTAAGTACTTTTCTTTTTTACATTGAGTTCTTCTTAATATACACTATCAATGTTTCTTTGACTATAGACTTTTTTCTGTTTTTACAGGAAGCACACTATTAGTATGGGGTGGTTTCTTCTGTCATTCATACAAGGGTAGTTTGCACCAATGCCCCTTTTCTGCTTTTTTTGTGATACGTCCTTTTCTCACCAATAGGAACAGTGAACAGATTTTCTATACACATCACGACGGATATAACTTCAACATACTTCGGAACCCATTATGGTTCCGAAGTATTATGGTTTGCAATGCAGTGGTCAGAACAGAATTCAGCAGAATGGTTTGTCACAGTGAATGGCTAGGGCTTCCCCCAATCTCCCTCCCTCACTGTGCCAGACAATCAAAACTGAAGAACAAAAAAGCACCAGAGTTGTTGGTAGAGATTCACATTTCAAAATACAAAAAAAAAAAAAAAACTGGGAAAATGCGCGGAACACAAATGTAATATTAATTAGTAAAATGACATACCTTGCATTATAGCTTGCCAAGGTATGTCACTGTTTTTTTAATCAACTGATAGGAAACCCAACTGTCATAGAGCGGGATTATGTGTCCTTGCACAGCTATTCAAATTACCTTGTAGGGTTTCAAAGGGACATATACATTGCAACTGCGCAACGCTTCTAACAATCATTGTCTCTTTAGAAGGCCGTACAATTACGTAGCTTCTAAGTTGAGAGTAAGAAGAAGGTAACTTGCTGATATTAATACAATTAATTTCATGACAAGGAGACACTGATATTTGACTGCATGAAAAAGAAAAAGCTGAATGCTTGAGCATCCAAGACATCCTCATTCAATAAGTGGGTAGCAACTAGAACTAGGAAGCACTTCTGGCACTGAACGTTTGTGTTGTATGGCACATACACAGAAACATTATAAGCAAGAAAAGTCAGGTAACTGATGAACTTACTGTCCAGGGGCCCTATTCACAAAACATTTTATCTTACCACTAGGAGGACTCCTATACAGCACTAAAAGTTCCTAGCTAAGAGTTTCCTCTTAAAACCTATTCACAAAGCTGCTAAGACCAACTTTTACTAAGGAATGGGGAGAAGTCTTAAGCTAAGAGAAAGGGCAGGGTTGACCCCGTTGCTATGGTTGATGTCATATTCCACCAACAAGCTTACTATGCCCACAGTGATTGGCTGATAGGGGAGGGGTCTCTGTCAGTGAATTCATCACAGCAATACTGTAGAAGAATGTGTCATGTTGCCATATTGAAATAAAGATATTAAAATTTAAATGTAGGCTAAGTGTCACTGATTAAACATGAAACCAAGAATGATATACTGACTAGTCAAGATATGTTCAGCTAATTGTCAGTCTCTTACATGTCTGGCAGCTCGTAAAGAAACGCACGTTAGTCTTTTGATGGTGCAATAATTCGTGCAATTATGTGTCCCAGCACCAACTACATCGGGTTGTCGAGCTATGGCCATGAAGTTGGCTTTGTTTCTTTGTAGTTTTCTTTGTAGGTGAACATCATGATGAAACCGAATGATTTGTCACACGATATGGGGTCTGGGGAGGGCATTTATTGTTTGATGTAATATTCTATTGACAGATGACTGAGATATACGTAGTTTGTCTGCGCTGCATAGCTGCATTTTCCCTGTGGCCAAGTAGCGTCAAGTTGTCACAACCTTGATGTCCGAAGTTATTGAGTTGTTTCTGTTTGTTGGTGAAGTGACTGCATCCCTGACTAGCTCTACTATGATCATAATACCTTCGTGATTAAGCCAATACCTTTTTAAAGGCTCAGTATCAATAAATGTTTCTAAAACGTCGCCCTGATTATGAGGCGAATTGCCGACAGCAGCCCTTTAAGGATTGTTTGTGACTTGGTCTTAGTGACTTAGGAGTCCTCTTGAATACTCCTAACTTTTCACAGATTTAGGAGCTGGTTTTAGCACTGGAACGCTTTGTGAAATACTCTTAGATCAAAAATGTAGGAGTCCTAAAGTTAGGACTGACATGCCTATATTTATTTAAGTGTTACTCCTAAATCAGCAAATTAGGAGCTACTTTTAGCCTTAAGATGTTTTGTGAATATGGCCCCAGAACTATTACTTGAATTTGTATGTATCTCTTTCCATGGATAGCGACTGCTTCGCTTTGTGTCGGGTAAACATACAGCATTTGAGACTAAGGCTGTCATCTCTCAGAAAACAAAAAATTACAACATAAATTAAATAGGCAGGTATATAATGTAAGTAGATTAAGAGAAGCAAGGTGAAGTATCATGGCTGGAGAGCAAAGCTTTTGAGTGCCAGAGAGAAATCTGTCACTGCAGAAGAGACCTAAAAACCCCCAACACCGAAAATAAAAAACACTGAATCGTGCCACAGCCACCAGTCGACACCATTCAGACCGTTTCTGAACTGGGGTAAAGAGGTCCTACCATTTTAAAATGATAAGGTCTTTATGCAAGCACCATTGTAATGGGGGGAACCACATTAAACATGGGTCCCATTAATAAATCTAAATGGAACCAATGATTTGATCCGTGTGCTCTTCAAAAGTAACATAGCTGTGTAGCGTACACAACATCATGGAGCAGGTCATCGTCCTTTCATGAGTCAGGAACTCACAAATCATCTCAGAAGGATCACGGATTCCAGTCTAAGTCAACACATTATCCAAGACACGAGACTGGACTCAACTCCTGTGACAGTATGAATCTCATGTGCCAAGTCTGAAAGCAGACTTTAATGGAGACCATTTACATCCATCTCATTTTGATGCAGAGCAGGAGGGAGGGCGGCACTTAACAGTTTTTCCAATACTGACTGGCTGGTGGGTTCAATTGAGTTGATATGAATGGATGTGCAGTTGGGCTTGGGGGTCTTCTCCGGAGGCAGCCATGCAAACGCAGCACAATCACAACTACAGGTCCAAAAAACCCAGGCACTGGACCTAACACTACAATCACCCTTTAAAAGCTCTATAAAACTAGAGCTATACGTTACGGCTCACAAAGAAATCCTCTCTACATTGTTTGTCTCCTTTTAAAAAACGTCAGAAAAAAGAAAAAAAAACATCATATAGATGTTTCTGTTTTCAAAAGAGGAAAAGCTCAAATGCTTGCATATTTTATGGGTTGTAGTATAAGTTGGATAGCTAAAATGAGGTTGTGAATTAAGATTTGGTTTTTAAAATGACAAAATAGCTTATGTACATTGGTAGTTATCTGTGCAATTTGTCCTTTTTGTTGATGAACTTGGCTGGATACACTGCAGTAGAGAGAGAGGCATACCTCTCTACTCTTGGCCAAAACCTTCCGTTTCCTCAATGGCGAAGAGCAGCTTCTCCTTCAGCTGTTCAAAGCTTTTGTACGGTGGCAAATCCAGCCTGTTAAAGCTAAAGAAAAGAAGTAAAATATACAGTCATTAAGAATGAAAGTATTTTATCTGGAATTGAGTTCAACGTCAGGCAAAGATCCCATCTAGGAGGTGTAACTGTTAATCAAGGCTTGAATAATTCGTCATGCACCTGACCAAAAGTGAATGATTGCATTAACAGGCTGGGACATACCAAGTGTGACTCCGAGGGAGCCAAGTGTCTTTTCCGACCTTCTCAATGCAGAACTTCTGAGGGCCGTTACTCCCTACAGAGACAAAATATACAGAGCAGGTGAAATATCAATCAATTCTTGCCAAGGACACACATTTCCACCACTTCTACCTTTGTCACAAAAAACAGATCTGTTATGAGAGAGGTTTTAAGATGCTAAACCAGTAAATGTGGAGGCAGGGCTCCGGACAGAAATCGTTTAATCGCAGAGATATGGACCCAGACAGCCCACAGGATGTAGAAATCTGTAGCATAGTCATTTCTACTCCCCTAAAGGAGAGGAAGGCCAGTGGACAGGCAGTGGACGCCTATGGAGCACGATGGAACTGGGCTGACATTCACACGCTTTTTGTATCAATGCAAATTCTAATGTTATTACAGTCTGTTTCGTTCACAAATGTAAGAAATGTACCAAGACCAGTATACGTTTTTAGACTTTACCCTTCCATATTCCATTCAGATCCGAATTTGAGGATCGTGTCGGAATTGTTTCCAAAAAACATTGATTGGTAATATTTATTTGGTCGCTACATTGTGATAGAGAGAATTCCTGAAAGGTACATTTACAACCATCCAGTCAGGGATTTAGCACAGTGTTTGTGTCATGTCAGCTAACATTTGTCGGCTTGCTAAAAGCGTGTATCCTGTTATACCATTGGATCTTAAAGATGCAGTCTGGGACATTTGCAAAAAAAAACAAAACAATTTTTGTTAAACCGCCTTATTTGGGCTGGATGTGAAACATGTTGTTTATTTGTGCATAATCTAGAAGTAAAATCACCATTGCAAGGCAACATAAGCTAATTGAACATCACAAAAAATTGTGGAAAAACAGTCACAGATAATGTCTATGACGACTCAAAGTTAATGGCAGCAGACAAAAGTCCTGCCCAGAACTTAGCTCTGCGCGCCCGCGCGCACGTGTGTGTGTGTGTGTGTGTGTGTGAGTGTGTGTGTGAGAGACAGCGTATGTGCATGTCACTAACCCATGAGCTCAGCGAAGCCCCCTAGAGGCAGTCTGCAGGTTCCCGTTACAAACTGCATGAGTCGGAGACGTACCTCGTTGTCCACCTCCTTCACCAGCTGGAACACAGAGGAACACAGACAGCTGATTCATACTGGTGGACTAATTACCCTCCAGGCTGTAATGAGAAACAGCTGGGGGAAGAACCAAAACTCTGCAACGAAATGGTGGGGAAATCTTTAGAATAACATTGAAACCACATCACTGCCTGTACCAGACACGCATATACACTCTCTATCCCATGTTTTAAAAGACGACAGAAAGATAATTAAAATGTCACCTATAGCCTTAGCTCACAGCCTAAACCAAGGTCCAATCACTTATATTTATTATATTTGATCGCCCTCTTGGCAGAAGGTGACCAAGCACCTGGTAGCACTGTTGTGCAATAGTTTGATTCACATTTTTGTTTATAAATGTATTATTCTTTTAATTTTTTACTTGCAATATTATAACTGTGTGTTTTTAAATGTGAATGTAGCAAAATCAGAACAACAAAGAATAGCACAGAACGTTGGTTTTAAATTGGATGCCTGTCGTGTCCTTGTGGTGCCTGCGTCCTGTCGGTGTCCTGTCCGTGTCCTGCCCGTGTCCCGTCCGCGTCCTGTCGGTGTCCTGCCCGCGTCCTGCCCGCGTCCTGCCCCCGTCCTGTCGGTGTCCTGCCCGCGTCCTGCCCGCGTCCTGCCCCCGTCCTGTCGGTGTCCTGCCCGCGTCCTGCCCCCGTCCTGTCGGTGTCCTGCCCCCGTCCTGTCCGCGTCCTGTCCGCGTCCTGTCGGTGTCCTGTCCGCGTCCTGTCGGTGTCCTGTCCGCGTCCTGTCGGTGTCCTGTCCGCGTCCTGTCGGTGTCCTGTCCGCGTCCTGTCGGTGTCCTGCCCGCGTCCTGTCGGTGTCCTGTCCGCGTCCTGTCCGCGTCCGTACCTGCCAGAACCAGATGATCTGCTTGCTGTTCCGGGTGTAGTGGCGATACACGGTGTTCCTCTGCCAGTCCTGGAGATCAACCTCCTGCATGCCACACAGCATCACCTCCAACTCCTTCTCATCAAAGTACTGAAGCCATTGTAGAGGCACCACTTCATTAAAGCCGTCCAGGAAGGCTTTGGTCTGGCCCTCCACACCACGGGAGAACCGCCACTCTGACATCAGCCTGCAGGTGAACATTATGGAAACACAATTAATATACTCTTCACTTAACCAGGGTAGCTTTCACCAAGGCTTTACTCCACTGGGTACACTTTCAAAATGGCTGCCCACTCGTTATAGAGGTATTGACAGACATTCATGAGCAGCATCTATGAAGTGACAAAAGACTCACTTTTATTGAGTTTAGTCAAGAACAGATTTAAATGTAACCGTATTAAAGTACATGCTCTACCAGAGGGAATCACTTTTTATTTTAAACACCCCTCTGGATCTGCAGATGGGAATCATCAAGGCTGAAATGTACAGGTTTTTACTGTCAGAACTACCTGGAGCTCAGCGCAACCAAAACTAAATAACTGGTCTTTGACAGAAGGAAAAAAACAGTCATCCCAGCTCTTCAGGTTAACAGACACACACTTCACTGAGGGAGGACTACAAATACATAGGAATCAATCATTTTAAACAATGATGTATTCCTATGAGTCAGTCGAAAGATCATAGACTTTTCGCATTCCACCATTCATTTATTCCATAAGGAAATGTAGAATCGCTTCAAATAAGGCCTATGTTTCATTTAGGCTTACTCTGGCTCGAAGTGCAAAAATATCTTTGCTTGTATTCAGTTAATATTGTCTGTTAATAAAGTCAACGTATCCTAAATATTTTTACTCGATTATGAACATACTGAGGTTATGTTAGCCTAGACGAATTACAGACCATATCTGGAGCGGATCTATAACTTCCCTATGGAAGAAATGAATGGCGTAAGAATGGAACAAGACGCTTTTCTAGACGCTTTTCTAGCTGCAAGGATTTATGGGGATTATGACTCTATTCAGTCTATTGGAGAAAGACAGTAACACCTCCCAAGTGAAGACAGCAGCCTCTAGTTTTGAGATGTAGAAATCTCCTTTTAACTCTTGAAATATCTAGATTACATTGCGTCTATTTCTTGATACTGTAGCCTACTGGATTTGGTGCTCGATGTTATGCGCTTTGTATGTACCATTCGTCAGCACATAAGTTACCAACAAGGAGAATTTGCCTGACACAGATTAGGCCTAGTCCGGAACTAAAAACTGCATCACTATAACAAAAAAACACGAGTGCTCTGTGACTGGTTTATCCCTCCTCACCCAATGTACTCCTCCTTGTTCTCCTCCGTCACCAGGAGGTCACTTCCGTCAGGCTTCAAGTCATGTGACGTGATCTTCCCCAGGATTTCCATGTCCACAGAAAAGTACATCTCTAGATTACACTCCTCGATGTTGTTATCCCTGTTATTAAGGAAGATATTGCATTAGATAGATGACACAGATAATACAAATGATTCCATGTCCAGACCACATTAAAATGGGTTATCGTCCCTACAGAGAAAGGCAATCGAATCAAGGCTCAGCTCAGGTTAAATGTTACATACATCTCTAGAACACACTCTGATGTTGTTATACTGGCACATGAGGTTTAGTACTAAACAGTTGAATTAAATCATATGAGCAAATTAGGAGATGATTTAATGGCTGTGGGATTTGAATCCACAACCTTGTGGTTACTGACTAGAATAGGCAAAGTGGGAGGGAGGTCTGCACACCTTATCCAGATCAGAGAGTTGTAGAACTCTGGGTCAATGGACTCTAGATCTTTGAGGATGAGTTTCTTGTTCAACATACGTTTGTAGAAAGGCAGAGAGAAACCTGTGTCAATGAACTTGCCATGGAACAGCGCCTGTGGACAAGGGATCAGGAATGTTCACGTAGTTCTGCCCAAAACATGTAACTGTATGCGAGATTAGATACATAGCGACGTTTTATAAATGTGTGTGAGTGTGTGTAGGTGTGTACCATGGCGATGAACCGTCCTATGAAACAGAAGTAGGAGAGATGGTCAGGGTTGATGGTGGAGGCTGGGTTTATCTGGAGACAGTAGTTACTCTTTCCAGCGTACTCAAAGAGGCAGTACATGGGGTTGAGCACCTCGTGGGATAATAAGAAGAACCACTCTCTGTGGGTGTGACAAGAGAGACAGTGAGAAAACAAAGAGTGTGGTGGGGGGAGATGAAAGGAAGGTCAGAGACGTTATCCTTACCCTTAGGCTATTACACACAAGGCATATGAGCTTAGCTTAAGGACTGCTTGAGGCTGGTCTTCGTGGGAGTTAGTGTATCATTTTATAGGGGTGACCTTACTGTGGTAAAATGTTTGAAGGCGTGGCACCAAATGGCAGAGAGAAACGGTTAAGTTGCTAAAGTCTTGAGTCTAGTCCCAAGTCCTCCGGGCTCAAGTTGAGTCACGAGTACCTATGGTTAAATCTGAGTAGGAGTCCCAGCCACCAGAGTCTCTATGGCTGAAGTCTGAGTTCCGGTACTCAAAACCTGGTAGTAGTGCTCAAATGTGGAATAACCTGGCAATGGGATGCCGTGTGGAAAACTCAATGTTTCCTAATTTGGTATATCAGCTTGTTTATCTTAACTAGACAAAGGGTAGCTAGAAGGCTGGTACTGCTTCATGTATGGAAAGAGATTTGCCTGTGCAATGTGTCTGAGCAGAGCTGGAGCGAGTCTGCCTGCCTGCCTACACTCCCCCGCAGATCACTAGCCAGTGTGGGCTGTGTGTGGGGCGAATTTTTCACTGCAAAACAAAACCTGACCTGAGAATCTTTGGCCGCTAGTATTACAAGAGGAAGCTAACGCGCTAGTAGACTACAACACCAACTAGCTAATCAAGTCACAACAACTAAGTCTACAAAATCTTTGTGTTGACCACTGCAGAAATTAAAGACTCAAGGATGATTGACACTGCATGCAAATGTGGCCTGTGTGTGGTTGTGAATGACCTGGCCAAACCACCGTAGTCCAGTCCTTCTTCTCCTCTGAAGATGACGTACAGCCTCCGTCTCAAGTCGTACGGCTTCAGGGCCATGATCTGGAAACAAATACTGACATTAGCCGACTGAGAACATCACAGAAAAACTCACATTTTAACAACAACAGAAAATAGTTGTCCCCAGGGCGCAATAGGGTTTGCAGACAGGAATAACAAAGTCCATACAAAAGCAGATCACATAGAGAATGACAAAAAAAACATAGAACATCATTATACAACAGCTAATAATGGAATAAAATTAGCTAAACCAATGTCATGCCCGGCCAAGGAAGGATGTCACATGCCATAAGGAGGTGCATGTGTACAGACAGTATATAGATACGCATGCATATCTGTGTTGCATTTGAATGCGTGTATCATAAGCATGCTCTTACAACCAGCTCCACACACAGAGGGAGGTCAAGTCTTACTTGCTGGAAAGAGTCTTCAAACAACGTCTGTCTAGACACGGTGATCTTAACATGGCTGGGGAGTGCGTTGGACTGAAGAAAGAAAGAAAAAGTGCATGTGAATTCAAATGAGCAGGGAGGATAGCCATCCCATGATCCAAACTAAAACCGAGGACTTACACATAAGGACAGCAATGTTACCTGGCACAGGTAGCGGAAGTGTGCTAGTTTCCACCTGAAGCTGCGCTCATACGCTATCTGCGGGCCTTTGGTGCTGAGGGAAGGCCAGAGGTCAAAAGTCAGGGTCAAGGGGAACCATCACCATGTGATCAGAATAAAAGTCGAATGGAGGCATGATGATTAAAGTTTGCTGAATGTCTTCTTTGAGTATTTGGGCAGCTCACTGCCACACCAACTAATGGTTTAAGAGCAGCTGTTTCAAGGTCGGGGGGGGGGCAGTACAGCACTCACACAGAAGACTTCCCAGTGCGCGGGTCACTGAAGGTGGTGGTGCGGGTGTTGTGATCCACGAAGTATCGGACGCCCTCCCGCGTGTAACGGATCTCCCAGCCCTGGGGAAGAGGGTCCTCGTTCTGTAGCCTGTATAGGAGGAAGACAAAGTGACAGTCGAATAATGAAAGACAGACTCTGTACTGAATGTTTGTGTTTTTTTTGCTGCCAACTATCGGATCAATACGGCGGGACGTGCTGTTGCAATGGAGCTAGGCTGGGCTCACCCTTGTGTCCGCGGGTCTTCCCACTGAGTTGTCTTGGTGTTGTGGTTGACAAAGTACACCCGGTCGTTGGAATCCACACGCCGCTCTGGATGGAAACAAAGGAGAGAAGGTCAATCATAAGACACATTAGTGGACTCTGTGAATCAGTGTCACTGGTGATTGGGGGGAGAGAAAAAGGTTTAGGTCACACAGCAACGTGCTGGTCAGGAGGAAGAGACCTGACAGGATTAAACATGAGGACAGGAGAACGTGGGAGTAAAAAAAAAAGACAGAATGAGCCAGAACATATGAAATATAACTTCGGTATCAAATCATGTTCAACACATCTAGTGATGAACCTAGCCAAAATGAACCTAGGACTTGGCAGACAGCGATAGTCACAGTTAAGATCACAGAGTGCACCGACTGTCTCAACTTCATAACAACATCAGAAGCAAAACTTACCCCAACCAGGAGGAAGCGGGCCCAGGGGGTCATTCTCTGCCAACATCATCTGAGCCTGGAGGAAACGTGGAATGGAGATGAACACGTCCATATAGCCCACCGAAGGAGGTCAACAAACAGACAAACAGGTTGTCCAAATTAGCAGAAAATCCAATTGAAATCAATAGAAGTGTATATGCCTGTCTTAGTGACTGACTGACTAGTTAGCAGGCCAAATGCAAAATGCTGACAGTAGACCATCCTTCCATAGGAGTCAGTGTGGTGAGCTAATCATCGTCAGGGCAGATGAGATTATAGGTTAGTTCAAAGGCCTAGGAGACGGAGGAGAGCCTACTGAACCCCCTATCAAAGCCCTCTAGAACATCAGAGGGAATCAGGCCTGGGTATATGACCGAAGTGCAACAGACAATCAGGCCTATCTCAAAGATTAAGATTCACTCAGGCTTGTGTTCCAGATATAATCAAGGATTATGTTTATTTGATATATATAAATATCTTTAATTAAATATGTCTCTCTGTTTATTTGAAGACTTAAATCCATACAAATAATGAAATCGAGAGGCGCAGTTCTCCTGAAGCCTCGGAGCAGAGGTTTATCTGGTTGATTATGCTGCTGAGTTATTGGCTGACAGAGAATCGGCCAAAAAACCTTCCACAATATGACTGGCTGATCCGTTTAAAGTTGCTGGTACTGTTCCCTGGGTGTCAGATGTGCCAGAGAAGGTCAATATACAATACATGATGTACAGAACTGACCTGACAATTTGCTGTTCACTAAACAGAAAACTGTCTGTTGCATATAACAAAGAATTCTTTATCCTCCTCGGAAAATACAATGTTGTCTTCAATACTGGTCATATATTTCCTATCAGCCATGTTCTAAACATTCTGTCCTATAGATACGGCCCTGTGAAAGGCTGCTTGCTGTTGGGCATGGAAGAGTAACAGAAGACAGAGGGAACGGGGGCTGATACCGAGTAGAGGTATCTCTGGTTGAACTGCTGCATGGCCCCCTGGAGTTGACTGCGCTGGGACTGCCACGCTTCGAAGTTCCGCACCGACTCCATGGTGGGCCTCTGCCACGTGGTGGTTCTGGTGTTATGGTCCACATAGTAGATCCTACCTCGGTCATCCACACGTCGCTCCCAGCTGACGGAGAGACGCAATTAGAATGTTAACTAGAATCCTTACAGCCGTCGCCATTACTACCAGCGCGTGCCATTCAGCGGAGGCTTTGGGGAGACCGGAGGAGTGGGCAACGAGAGGCCGGGGTGTCGGTGGTTTTACTGACCCCGGCGGCAGGGGCTGGGGTCTCTCCCAGGTGGTGGTTCTGGTGTTGTGGTCCACGTAGTACGTTCTCCCGTGAGGATCCTTCCTCTGCTCCCACCTGCAGGACAGCAGAACACCCACGACAGACACACTCAACACCCGGCGGACAGAAACACAAGCCGGTGCAGGACACACTTTGAAACAAACACAGCGAGATGTACCCGGGGGGCAAGGGGTCCGAAGTGCCCGTGTTCAGGGCCTGCTGTCTGGGCTTGGATCCATCGCCATCCGCCCCACCGGAGCCCTCTGCCGCCTCCGCTGTGGAGCTGGGGGGCGTGGGCGAGGGGTCCGGGGCTGCCTGGCCTGGGGCGGAGAAGGGCGGAGCAGCAGCAGCGGCGTCGTGCTCAGCTGGGAGAGTCTCCGTGGGGGGTTGAGGGGAGGGATCAGGGGTGGGGGTGGGGTCTGGGTCAGGGGAGGCGGTGGCGGCGGCTTTGCCGCAGTCCTCTGTGCCGCCTGCAGGGGGCTCTGTCTCGTCTGTGGACCCGGCTGCAGCATCGGCCCCGCTCTCACCATTCACTACAGACACAGAGGGAAAGGACGCCACTGAAAAGATGGGATGGAAATAAACAGAGAATACATAGGTGGAAGAGGATGACAGTTTGGGAAAAGATCTGAGGAAAGCGTTTTGGGTTTTTTCTAAACAACGACCCCAGTGACCAGCCATTCAATTCTCAGTGAGTTTTATGACTGACATGGAGCCAAGGCAGAGAGCTCATGTACATTTCGTTATTTTCTATTGTTGTAAACGGTTTTGAACTTCATGTTTTATGCAACTCCTTAAAGGTTTCTGAAATATCTTGTGGTTTTAACCCACAGAGTTGCTGGACTCAGTTTGAATTCTTTGTTTGAACTGGCTTCCAAGCTACCTCGCTCGCACAGCGATCATTTGAATAGCCAACAGAACTGGGATGCTTTTGATTTTATACGGCCGTGTTATTGGATGGATGTGTTGGTGTGAGGGGGTGGAGCGGGATACAGGACAGGGCCTGATGAAGAGGCGCTCCAGGCCAGTGTGACTGATGAGTCATCTATATAGTACCATCGACTTCCCCTCTACTGACCCGTATCAACACTCAGCTCTCCAACCTATAAACACAACCGGCTGGGGAACACTATCTCCTAGTCAAGACATGCCAGTGCACAAACTTTAAGCTCATTTTGGATTTTGATTTTTTTTAAAACATCTTTGAGATGCTTTCCATAGAATAACTATGAAGACGTATTGTTCCCTGCCCTCTACTGGGTTTGCCTGTGGGTGGCCCTCCCTGGCTGAGCTGTCCTTGGAGCTTTATCAGAGCCTGATGTGCTGACAGGACAGCAGCAGAAAGGGATTACTGGCTGATCTTAATGAAAATTAATCTGTTCTGTTCCTTGGGATCAACTCAACCATGACCAGAGCCAGGCTGGAATATCAGAGCAGTCGTACAGGGAGTCAAGCCAGCTGCCAATATTGAATTCATCAGGACAGAGAGGTCGGCTAAATGCAGCCGTTTTAAATTGTCTGGCTCAAACTGTGAATGCTAAAAGCCGTGGTATATCAGACCATATACCGCAAACATGACAACAGATATGCACGTTTTTTTTCAGATATATTTCTGAAGGCATTTCATACTTCCATGGAAAGGAAAGGTTTTTGCTTAAAGACCAGTGGTCCAAATCTGAACTTGTGCTATAGCAGCACATGTGAACCAGACAGGAGAAACTACTACACCACAACACACCACAACAACTTCTTTGTTTTGTTATTTACAACCTCTTTCTAAAAGAGTTGGGACACTGTGTAAAATGTAAAGAAAAACAGAATGCAAGGATGTGCAAATCATTTAAACCCTATATTCAATAGAAAATAGTACAAAGACAACATATAACATGAAACTGAGAAATGTTGTTGTTTCTTGAAAAATATATGCCCACTTTGAATTTGATGCCAGCAACATGTTTCAAAAAAGCTGGGATGGGGCAACAAAAGACTGGAAAAGTTGTGTAATGCTAAAAAACTGGTAGAATATCACACAACTAATTAGGTCAATTGGCAACAGGTCAGTAATATGATTGGGTATTAAAAGAGCATACCAGAGAGGATGAGTCTTTCAGGAGTAAAGATGGGGGGGGGGTTATTCTGTGAAAGACTGCCTAGGCAAATAGTGCAACAGTTTAAGAATAACGTTTCTCAATGTAAAATTGCAAAGAGTTTGGGGATCTCATCATCTATGGTACATAAAATCATTAAAAGATTCAGAGAATCCAGAGAAATCTCTGGTCGAAAAATAATACTGGATGGCCGTGATCTTCGGGCCCTCAGGCGGCACTGCATTAAAAATAGACAAAAATCTGTAGTGGACATCACTGCATGGACTCAAGAACACTTCCGAAAACAATTGTCTGTGAACACATTACGTCGCTGCATCCACAAATGCAGATTAAAACTCTACCATGCAAAGAACATATCATCTACAAACAAGATCCAGAAATGCCACCGAATTCAAAATGAGCATGTATTTTTCCAAAAACAGTAACATTTCTCAGTTTCAACATTTGACATGTTGTCTTTGTACCATTTCCAATTAAATATATGGAAAAATGATTTGCACATCATTGCATACTTTTTTATTCGCATTTTAAGCAGCGTCCCAATATTTTTGGAAATGGGGCTGTAAATAAGAGCACTTAATTTGCATAGGAAAAGGCTTAATCTGTATTCGAGAAACCGGCATCTCTAAATGTGGGCCTTGTTGATAAAGAATCTGTCAATTACCTTGAACAGCATTTGGCTTTTTCACCGAGCAGCAATTATGCTTACCAGACCTCTCCAGAGGCAAAACCCCTTTTTCTCAGCATGATGTGAGGTTGAAACATTTAAATTGCAGGTAAGAAACAAAATAAAACTGAAACTCCGGAGCCCCGATCTCCAGTACACAGATGAGTGCTTTTCCTCACCAGTCTTAATGACTACTTCACCGTCAGCGGAGGCGGGGCTATTCGTGGCCTTGACGACGGCTGCTTGGCGGCTCGGGGAAGACGCTGCATTGCCGTTGATGACCGGGTCCGGGCCGGTGGGGAAGCAGGAGTCGCTTTGAGCGGAGGAGGTGGAAGGACCTTCGCTGTCCATCCCGGTAGATGGAGGACACCCGGTGCCATTCACAGAGCTGGAACAGTAAAAAAAACATATCAGCACAACGTATGAGACGGCTAATAAGGATGTAAGGCTGAGTTCGTCACCGCGGCTGACATTTCATTTGCGCGAAGACAGATCCCTTGACTATGTGACAGTTCAACGTGGGGGCGGTATCGAGTCACTGCCTGGGAGTCAGCTGCATCATTGGGAGACCAGGGTTCGTGTCAAGCTCTCGGATTAGCCCAGGGGTCCCACTGAGGACGGTGCAATTGGTCGGCACCTTGCAGTGGCTCGGGCACTCGCGAGCTCGATCAAGGTAACAGTTCAGGAAGCGCGTTCCCTCAGGCGCATTAGGATTCCGGTATAGAATGCCTGGCTGAGTGAAGCACCACGATAGGAAGCAGAAGAGGTAACAATGTGCTCCGGGAGACATCTATACATCGACTGTCCCGAAGCTCCTGGGAGTTGCTGCGATGAAGCAGGACCTTAATTATGAATTGGATATAACCGAACTGGGGAGAAAAACTAGGTAAAAAGTTAAAGAAAAAAGAAGAAACATCGGGGGCTGCAGACCAGTCTGGCAATCATCTGTCTAGACAAACCCTCCAGAGACCACCCACATCTTCAGAACACAATGGGTCCCAATCTGAAAACACTGCTTAAGATGGATTGGGCCAGACAAAGCACACTCTGTAGACCAGTGAGTATGTGTGCGTGTTCTGAAAGGTCTAAACATGTAATTTGGCCTGGCCAGACTCACACAGACCAGGCTCTGCCACCACTAACACCACAGGGCCTGGGAACGATAACAGTGGACCAGACACCAGATGGACACCTTGGTGTCCCGGCCTCTACACTTTATTACCTCCACTAAACCTCTTCCTGTTTTCCAGGCAGGCAACGCGTATGCGGCAAAGTCCACTTCCCCATTATCAATGCTTCTGTGGCCTTTCAGAGGGTATGTGGGTGTGTGTGTGTGTGTGTGTGTGTGTGTGTGTGTGTG
>JACXGI010016269.1:5766-16247 GCA_016801175.1 Esox masquinongy | reverse complement strand
ACAGGTTCCACTCAGAACAGGCCTCGCCATGGTCGACCAAAGAAGTTGAGTGCACATGCTCAGCGTCATATCCAGAGGTTGTCTTTGGGAAATAGACGTATGAGTGCTGCCAGCATTGCTGCAGAGGTTGAAGGGGTGGGGGGTCAGCCTGTCAGTGCTCAGACCATACGCCGCACACTGCATCAAATTGGTCTGCATGACTGTCATCCCAGAAGGAAGCCTCTTCTAAAGATGATGCACAAGAAAGCCCGCAAACAGTTTGCTGAAGACAAGCAGACTAAGGACATGGATTACTGGAACCATGTCCTGTGGTCTGATGAGACCAAGATGAACTTATTTGGTTCAGATAGTGTCAAGCGTGTGTGGCGGCAACCAGGTGAGGAGTACAAAGACAAATGTGTCTTGCCTACAGTCAAGCATGGTGGTGGGAGTGTCATGGTCTGGGGCTGCATGAGTGCTGCCGGCACTGGGGAGCTACAGTTCATTGAGGGAACCATGAATGCCAACATGTACTGTGACATACTGAAGCGGAGCATGATCCCTTCCCTTCGGAGACTGGGCCGCAGGGCAGTATTCCAACATGATAACGACCCCAAACACACCTCCAAGATGACCACTGCCTTGCTAAAGAAGCTGAGGGTGAAGGTGATGGACTGGCCAAGCATGTCTCCAGACCTAAACTCTATTGAGCATCTGTGGGGCATCCTCAAATGGAAGCACAAGGTCTCTAACATCCACCAGCTCCGTGATGTTGTCATGGAGGAGTGGAAGAGGACTCCAGTGGCAACCTGTGAAGCTCTGGTGAACTCCATGCCCAAGAGGGTTAAGGCAGTGCTGGAAAATAATGATATTATTGGCCACACAAAATATTGACACTTTGGGCCCAATTTGGACATTTTCACTTAGGGGTGTACTCACTTTTGTTGCCAGCGGTTTGGACATTAATGGCTATGTGTTGTGTTATTTTGAGGGGGCAGCAAATTTACACTGTTATACAAGCTGTACAGTCACTACTTTACATTGTAGCAAAGTATCATTTCTTCAGTGTTGTCACATGAAAATATATAATCAAATATTTACAAAAATGTGAGGGGTGTACTCACTTTTGTGAGATACTGTATAATAAAAGGCCACTCTAAAATGTGCAGTTCCATCACACAGCACATTGCCACAGATGTCGCAAGTTTTGAGGGAGCGTGCAATTGGCCTGCTGACTGCAGGAATGTCCACCAGAGCTGTTGCTCATGAATTGAATGTTCATTTCTCTACCATAAGCCGTCTCCAAAGGCGTTTCAGAGAATTTGGCAGCACATCCAACCGGCCTCACAACCGCAGACCACGTGTAACCACACCAGCCCAGGACCTCCCCACATCCAGCATCTTCACCTCCAAGATCGTCTGAGACCAGCCACCCGGACAGCTGCTGCAACAATCGGTTTGCATAACCAAAGAATTTCTGTTAACTGACAAACTGTCAGAAACCGTCTCAGGGAAGCTCATCTGCATGCTCGTCGTCCTCATCGGGGTCTCGACCTGACTGCAGTTCGTCGTCGTAACCGACTTGTGTGGGCAAATGCTCACATTCGATGGCGTCTGGCACTTTGGAAAGGTGTTCTCTTCACGGATGAATCCCGGTTTTCACTGTACAGGGCAGATGGCAGACAGCGTGTATGGCGTCGTGTGGGTGAGCGGTTTGCTGATGTCAACGTTGTGGATCGAGTGGCCCATGGTGGCGGTGGGGTTATGGTATGGGCAGGCGTGTGCTATGGACAACGAACACAGGTGCATTTTATTGATGGCATTTTGAATGCACAGAGATACCGTGACGAGATCCTGAGGCCCATTGTTGTGCCATTCATACACGACCATCACCTCATGTTGCAGCATGATAATGCACGGCCCCATGTTGCAAGGATCTGTACACAATTCCTGGAAGCTGAAAACATCCCATTTCTTGCATGGCCAGCATACTCACCGGACATGTCACCCATTGAGCATGTTTGGGATGCTCTGGATCGGCATATACGAAAGCGTGTTCCAGGTCCTGCCAATATCAGCAACTTCGCACAGCCATTGAAGAGGAGTGGACCAACATTCCACAGGCCACAATCAACAACCTTGTTGCACTGCGTGAGGCAAATGGTGGTCACACCAGATACTGACTGGTTTTCGGACCCCCCCGGACCCCCCCCGGACCCCCCCAATACAGTGAAACTGCACATTTTAGAGTGGCCTTTTATTGTGGCCAGCCTAAGGTACACCTGTGCAATACTCATGCTGTCTGATCAACATCTTGATATGCCACACCTGTGAGGTGGATGGATTATCTCGGCAAAGGAGAAGTGCTCACTAACTAGATTTAGACAGATTTGTGAACAATATTTGAGAGAAATAGGCCTTTTGTGTACATAGAGAAAGTCTTTGAGTTCAGCTCATGATAAATGGGGGCAAAAACAAAAGTGTTGCATTTATAATTTTGTTCAGTGTATATTGATAGATAGATAGATAGATAGATAGATAGATAGATAGATAGATAGATAGATAGATAGACAGACAGACAGACAGACAGACAGACAGACAGACAGATAGGTTGGTAGGTAGATGGATAGATAGTGAATCAGGTCAGCCACAGGTAGAGATTTCAGAATCAGTGTTGTTCATGATGTACTCACCCAAGGCAAACTGGAGCACGGAGGCTGTGGTGGTGTTGAGAGGGACAGTGGTCTGAAAGCAGAGACACAGGTCAGAGGTTAAAGGCCTACCTCCCCTCCTGAAAATTAGCATCAAACCAACGGCGTAGTTTACTATGAAGCTAGAAGTGTTACAACAATCCAATTCATACAGGGAGTTCTGGAATGATTCAGAAATCAGTTTGAATTCTGAATGTTCTGGAGACCCTGTGTTCTGGGTTCTAAGTATTCTATATCGTCTATGGGTCCTGTTTGTTCTTTGTGTTCTGTGTGTTCTACGAGTTCTGTTTTAACTGTTTGTTCATTGTGTTCTGTGTGTTCTACGAGTTCTGTTTAAACTGTTTGTTTATTGTGTTCTATGTGTTCTGTGTATTCTGCGTGTCCTGTGTGTTTCTTGCATGTGCAAATACTTGTCCGTGTTTGCGTGCTTTCCCCTCGACTGAACTGGTGCCGGGCGGCCGCATCAAACAGTTGGAATCCTGACAGACTCACTCTGTTAAAGCTTATACTATCAGAGGAGCAAATAGAACCCAGAATTCTGGAACACTGCCGCTCGCCTTCTCTCCTGTGTTGCAACTGGGACGTAGTGCCATTAAATGGGTTCATTATTTAACATGCAAAAATATTCTAGTGTTTTTGTGGTTCTGATTTGAGCTGCTATGAAGTCGATGGTTAGAGGGTTGGGTTGTGGTAGGTGACATCGCTATTTTGGGTTCAATAATGGTGTGGTGGTTCTACATTGGTCCTAATGTTTTTGTACTCTGGTTGTAGAGTGATTGTATTTAGTTATTCTGATAAGTGGTTATAGTGGGGATGTAATGTGAGTGAGATGTGTTTGTGGTTTGTTTTGGGAGTGGTTATAGTGTGGTTGTGCTGTGGTTGTAGATTGATTGTAGCGTGATTGTAATATGGTTATTGTGTGGTTGTAGAGTGGTTTTAAAATGCTCATTGTTTTGTTTTCATTACCATCTCTCTCTCTCCGAAGGGCTCACAGAGAGTGACTGCTCTGCCCTGCATCAGAACCCCACACTGTTCTCCAACCTCACAGTTACGGCACTCCAACCTGAGAAACAGGAGGGGTTAAAAGAGGAGGCGCTAAAAGAGGAGGGGCTAAAAGTATTAGAGGAGATTCAGACTCCCTCAAACGACAGAAAGACGCCAACATTAGCCTGTCGTCTCAACTGCGACGTACGTTAGAAGGCGGTGATAATTTATGCAGGTCGAAAAAACAAGTGTTCATTAAGGCGCAACAAAATCACCATCTGCACAGCTTCTTAAAATCTATAAGAATTAAATGGCATTGCAGAGTGTTTGAAATGATAATGCTGACTTGGGTAAGTCCCCCCCCCCTCAACTGAACATGTGACCAATTAACTGACTACACTTTTTAAGCTACAGTCTTGTCAACGTGGTGAGTACCAAATGCTGGGGTCCAGTTCTCCCTGCAGGTTGGAGTCAAAGTCGTCTCGCAGTACAGCATGGTTTCCATGGATCTCGGCTACAAAGGAGACAGAGTCAGGTCATTAACCGGGTCAGGAGGTCAGAAGGTCAGAGGCAACAACACCTATAGTTAGTTAGTTTCCCTCACCTAGTGTAGGCCTCTGTGGGGACTCAGTGGGTGCTGAAACACAAAGAGGAGGACGCATATCAGTAACCGTGAACTCCGACCCTCTGCCCAAACAGAGAAACTCTTCCACATCTCTGTAGTAATTTCTTTGTTATGATAGACATCGGATCCCAATTAGCTTTTTGCGGAAGCGACAGTTAATATTTCATACATGAGGTTTTCATCTGGCAAGATTAAAACATGTTGTAGGCAAAATTGAATATTGAATGGAAGGAAAAGGGTAAGTGTACTGGTGTAATTTACAAGTTTTTGAAGCCATTTTAAATGCCTGGTTGTTGTCATGAAATGTTCAGAGTACATTGAGGGGCTGTTAATGATTTTAATACGTGTATCTTTCTCAAAATTAAAAGTCAACTAAAATGAGTGATGCCTCAACATAATAACGTGATGCCTCAACATAAATACGTAACGTTTTTCTTTTTACATAAGTAACTTAAACGTGCCAAAGATGTTCTAAACCCTCCATCCTGCACCACTCAGAACAAGCACATGCTCACCATGCTCTAAGAAACATAAGGTTCTCAGAACATTATGTGCTGGTTGGGTAGTGCTAACGCAGACATCAGACAATTTGTGCCGTGTGAATGTAGGCCTAGCTAGCAGGCCCTCTGTGTTGGACACGATTCAAGAGGGCTGGAGTGAGGACATTAACGCATCAATCACTGGGAAACAGCCAAACTGAGCTGCGGTAAGAGACACCAAACTAATCGGAGCATGTGGGGATATAGCAGACATCAAGAACACTGCTCTTGTGGTTAAAGACGCACTCATCCAACCGGAGAGTAGGTGGAAGACTTAGCAGGCCTCAAGCACACTTCCTTCAATGTTAAAGACACTGAACTAACAACCGAGTAACCACAGAGTAACCACCGAGTAACCACCAATTAACCACCGAGTAACCACCGAGTAACCACAGAGTGTTTGGAGGGCACAGCAGATACCAAGCACACTTCTTGTAGAGTTGGTGCATCTGACGGCACCATTTGCCAGACGGTGTGTGTGTTTGAGTGGCTCTTGTGGCTGTGTGTGTGTGTGTGTGTGTGTCTCTGTGTCTGTGTCTGTGTGAGTGTGTTTTGGTTTTGCATGCCTTGTCAACTAATTATTGTGTTGCGGAGTGACTGAGGTGACCCAGAAGTTTTTGTAGAATCCTTCCTCTAAGCGTTACATTAAACTGTCCCAAATCCCTGCTTGAGAGCGACACAGAGAGGTCAATCTGTTCCAAACTGAGTTTCCTTCTTCTGTTTGAGTATTAGTATTCAAGCAGGCGCTTAAAGATACCAGCAGGGCTCAAGCCACGTCTGAAGTTCATGTGCTTAGACTCTGCTTTGAGGAGCGGAAGAAAATAATGTTATGAACCACATCAGGAGGGAGGGATGGAGAGATGAATGAAGAAGTAGAGAGAGAGAGGAAAAGAGACCAGGAGAGAGGAAGAGAAAGAGACTGGAGGGAGATGTCGAGAGAGGAAAGAAAGAGAAAAAGAGAGAAATTAAGAAAAAGAGAGAGGAAGAGAGTGAGAGGAGAAAGAGGACTGAGTGCTGGCTGCTTTAAGAGGGGAAATCATGGTCGAGCAAGTTGGGGGCTGAAGCCTTTAAGAACATGTAGAGAGATTAGGAGGGAGCTAATGTAGAGATGAGGGAGGGAGAAAGCTAGACAGAATCCATCCCACAGGAATGCAACATGGTTAGAGCCAACTAAATCATGAGAAAACAAAGACAATCAGTCCCAAAAGACTGAAACACAGTTCAACCCAAATAAATCATGAGAAAACAAAGATTTGTATTTGTATTTTTTTTACTTACTTTCACTTTGTTAGAACTCTACAGTACATTTTTAATGTTAAACAGTTGTAAATGCCTTGAAACATTTGTGTTTGCAATGTTTCACAAATGTCCCCCCAGTTTGTCATTTATTATTATTAGACTAGAAGAGGTTGAAACTAGAGGAGATTGAGACTAGAGGAGGTTGAGTCTAGAGGAGGCTGAGACTAGAAGAGGTTAAGTCTAGAGAAGGTTGAGACTAGATGAGGTTAAAGGAATGTGTGAAGGAAGGAGAAGGAAGGGAATAGCTGCCTACAAGAGGAGGTCCATGTCAGGTCCGTGTCTTAGGTATTGATCTTGTCCACATTTTAAAACAGGTGTAACATCATTAGATTAGATTTGGCAAATATAGATGGACAAGCGTAGGTTTAAATAGTTTCCTGGTTCATTCCCAGGCTAAGTGAACATCTGGTCTAGACAAATGTTGGATTTGACAGTTTACACCCAGTCCCTGCCTACATAGAAATATAGCCAGCCAGACCGACAGGCAGACAGACAGGATGACATACAGGTAGATAGAAAGACAGGCAGGCAGGCAGGCAGACAGAGAGAAGTGTGGACAGACAGGCAGGCAGACAGAAGGGTAGACAGACAGGCAGGCAAACAGACGGGTGGACAGACAGGCAGGGCAGACAGACGGCTGGACAGACAGGCAGACAGACAGGCATTGCTGCATGTAAGGGAGGGCTGAAGAGGGATTTGTTTGGCATGGAGGAAAGGCTGGCTGGTCTGGGCAATACTGCTCCTCTGCACCAAATCACCAAAACACATTCTGGCCTTTATTTAACTGCTCCTGTAAGTGCTGTAGCGTAATGTTTCTGAAATGGCAGTTTTCTCCTCCACACTCTCTCCTCTAACTCCCTCACTTCTCCTGCTCCACTCCTCACCTCTCCTCTTGCTCTCTCTCTCTCCTCACCTCTCCTCTCACTCCTTTTGCAGGGAGGAGTGTAAGTGTACAGTTTATCAGACCTCCCTATCTGGTGACAGACCAGGCTCCTAGCCAGACCCTTTAATTTTCTCCCGCGGGATAAATCAGCTGTTTATGGGCCCGGCAGAGGCGGCAATAGATTATTAAAGGATGGTATAACTCAAGCCCCTGCTCCCTGAGGGACGGCTGATCACAGGCACCTCCAGGAGCCGGGCGGGGGGGGGGGGGGGGGGGGGGGGGGGGGGGGGGGGGGGGGGGGGGGGGGGGGGGGGGGGGGTTGGGGGTGAGGAGGACGATGGACGTCCCTCATACTGACACCTTCCAGCCATCCCTCATCTCCCCGAGACCTTGAGATCTCTGTCTCTTTACATCCCTGTGATCATCTTCACCGCTCTCCTCCTCTTTCTCTCCATCTCTCTCTCGCCTCCTCACTCCTTGCTCCTAACTCCTGTCATGAAGTTGAATTGGCTCCAGTGACTCACCTCCTCCTCCCACTACAGCCCATAATAATCTCCTTCAGCCCGACGCCGGGCTGTCTCTTTAAGGTAGTTCTGCAGACGTCGGAGTAGCGCTTCTTGACCCTGTCCTGTAAGACCAGTGATTTGGGACTACAGACGGGTACTGGAGGGAAGAAATGCTCGGCCATATACACAGGGAGACTAACCCACTGACAGACGCTCTATTCAATTCTCCCTCGCATGCAGACACTGCAGTCTTTTGAGAAACGGGGCCGTGTCGCAAAGATTCAAACATTTCAGACGTGAGAGGAGACATCTAAAAAGACGAACACCTCGACATGCTAGCAGGCAAATAATACTGATGCTTTTCACTCCTGTTTTAGCCTTCCGCTTTTCAGTAACATGTTTGAGGTCGCTGCACCTGAGAAAGGAAAGACATGAAAGCATAACTGTGGCCACTGAAGCCCGAACAAAGGTGTCCTAATGGAGTAAGACACCTTTCACACATGTGGGAGCCTCTTTAGTCATTACTGGAAACACCTTCACATGCACACGCACACGCAAACTTAACCTAATCCCAAAGCCAGTTTTAACTTTAACTTTAAACCCCAAAAATACTATTTTTTTATCATGGGGTCTGGCGCGATGTCTAGATTACCTTGCTTTACGATAGTTGTGTTGTTAACCTTGCAATGATAGTTGGTCCTCACACGTATAGTGAGACAAGAGAGGGAGAGAGAGAGGAGGGAGGGAGAGAAAGAGGGAGAGAAAGAGAGGAGGATGTGACAGAGAGGGAGAGAGGAGGGAGAGAGGAAATAGAAATAGGGGAGAGGATGGAGAGAGGAGGAAGGAAAAAGAGATGGGAGAGGGAGAAAGGAAAGGGACGGAGTAGAGGGAGAGAAATGGAGAGAGGGAGATTAAAGAAAACAAAGGAGAGTAGAGGGAGACTTAAGGAGAGAGAGAAAAGGGAAGAGAGAAGGGAAAGATATAAAACATGAGTCTTTGTGCTCAGATGTCAAAGATCCCATTTGTCCATGTCTTCTCTCTGTTCATATCTGTTCATACAAGCCCCTCCTATTGTGGGGTGAGCAGCCTTCCTCCCTGTCTATGGGTGTGTGTGCGCTCATCAGTGGGTCTGCGTGTGTATGTTTATGCATGTGTGTGTGTATGATCCACAAGCACGTGTATGTCCAGGGATCTGACGTCCCAAAAAAAACTGCCCACCATGGAGGGTTTAGGGAAAAATTGGGCATAGAGCTAGACCTGGGGTTACTTTCATGTGAGCTAAGTAAAGTTTAGGCATAAATAGTATACTAGGGTTAGGGTTATGTCTAGGGCTAGGGAACAGGCAACATGGGGAGGTTTAGGTCCCCACAAGGATAGAAAGACAAACGTGAGTGTGTGTGTGTGTGTGCGTGTGTGTGTGTGTGTGTGTGTGTGTCAGTATAAACCCTGGCCAGGGAGATAGAGGCATTAGCAGAGATCAGCCTCTAATAGCAGAGGCTGCAATTGAAGTCTTTAAGAAAGTGAGCGGAGGATTAATCTAAAATAAATTAGGCTACTGTCTTCACTGCATGAAGGTTGGTTGGGGGAGAGAGGAAGAGAGGAAGGAGAATATAAATTTTAATTTATATTCTGTTTTTAAATTCTGTAATTTATTACATGAAATCTTGATTGTTTTTCAATTGCCTTGGCAATCTACACAATTGATTCTCATGCCAATAAATTGCATTTATACAGAAATTTTGAAATTCAATTGAGTAAGGTAGTATAAGAGAGAGAGGGATAATCAGTTAGATGACTACTACCTTTAACTTGCTGTGTATGTGAAGCTATTGTCTTGTTGCCTTCGTCCTTATCGTGTTTAAGTTGTTTTGGATTGATGTCATTGTTGTTTTTGCTTTGGCGACTCTTTTTTCCCATGCCAATAACGAACCTTTGAAATGATAGAAATATAGAGACAGCGATACATAGAGAAAGAGAGAGGGATGGGATGCAGAAGGGGAGCAGTAAACTCTCAAGTACTCGGGCCTTTGTCCAGATGGACTTTAGAAAGAGTTGAGATGAAGGGAGGCGGTGTGAAAGGGATGGACAGGACAGTGATGAAAGCCAAGTAAAAGAGAGGGGGAGAGAGAGAGGGGGAGAGAGAGAGGGGGCGAGAGAGAGGGGGCGAGAGAGAGGGGGCGAGAGAGAGGGGGCGAGAGAGAGCGAGATGATAAATGGCGAGAGCTGGGGGTTGATAGATCCCTCTAAACATGGTTTGAATAAGCAGACATTTTGGAGGATTAGATTTGGACAGGAAGACCCTTTGATCTGCTTAATGGGCTTCAACATGAAGCCAAATATCCCAACACAGAGCTCCACATCAGGGCCCGACAGCACCCATCCACACACACATACACACATCCACCAGTATACCCAAAACCCAGCGATGGACCCTAACCCACTCCCCCTAAGCCCCACCCTCTCAGCCCTGTCAAACAGAACAACTCTAAGACTCCCCAAACTTGGCTTTCCAGTCAGCAGTAAAGTTCCACCACACCAATCCCCTTGTGAATGGCTGAAAGGCAAATCCTTCTAATAGGGCAGGAGCAGTATTACAGTCCAATGTGGAGGAATGAGGCCAACTTGCAGGAGCTGGAGCCCGGGCTGGTTTGGACTATAGAAAGACATTTAATGTGATTTTAATAGTCAGACGTTTTAGTAATAATCCCTCCAAGCCACAAGTCAGGCTCTATTGTTTATAGAAAAGTTTAGGGGGAATCTTACACTCTCTTCCTCAACCCACCCTAGGAAAATCTTTAGGGAACACTACGTCTTTTTATTGGGGGTTGGGGGGGGGGGGGGCTGAAAGTACCTGGAAGTTGGTTCTGTGGAAGTCTGGGATTAAAAGCATAGGATCGTATCTCGTTTCAGGGCTTGTCAAGGATTGAGTTTATCAGGTGTACTGGCTCATCCTCG